>JAAIIK010000090.1:1203765-1233552 GCA_014706435.1 Silurus glanis | reverse complement strand
ACACACACACACACACACACACACACACACACACACACACACACACATAGCTTTTTATTGAGAGTATGAGTATGATTATTTAGCATGAATAAGGTTTGAACTGTTGCAAGATGTTTGAACATTATATTGTGTCGTACACTCGTGGTCTCAGAAGCCCATCAATTCCTTCCCGCCCCTTTACTCCTTTCCCTCGTTTTTATTAATATTCCTGCTGCTCACTTCAGGAAGATTAGCGCCCATTTCCAGAACAGAGAACCACAGTCGCTTTACAGCATCTCAACCAAACCCCCATGAACATCTCTAAAGCGCTAATATTTCTGCAGGCTCTCGAGGCAGGTCCGAAGATGTGCAGGGATGAAAAAAATGTCCCATAAGATAGGTGTGTCAAGCGAAGTTGTTCAATAACATTTGAGCTCATAAAGCACGTTGACAGGTAGCGTGGGGTAACGTGTGCCAAACACCTGCCCGTCAGTCTCACGCAAGCCGTTGGGCATGAGCCCCTGGTGGCTGTGGGCCTGTTGCCTCTTGATTCTGTAGATGTGGCAGCATTTTTTGGAAAGTTCTCTTCACATTCCTGCTGTTCTCGTGATGTCCGTGTCCAGCTGGATGTGTTTCTTTTCCCAAATCGAATCGCGGTGTTTAATGTCGACCAATTGAACTAATTTCTTCTTCATTCATCTCCAAACCCTGATTTTTTTCCGGATCTTGTCTTAGTCTAAACAATACTTTTGATCTTTCAATGAATAAAGAGTGTATAAATGGTGCTTCAATCACAGTATATGCACGTGTTTCATATTACAAAAGAACTTTACAAAAGAATCCTCTGGTTTGCTGAAACAAATCTGAAAGTTATTTCAGTCTGATATTCAGTGGATGTTAAACATATACGTTATATGAAATGAAAAAGACGCCTGACTATAAGATTTGTGGGGTTTTTTAACACTTCATTCCACAATTAGTCCTCGTTCGCTGTTATAATAAGCTCAACTCTTCCAGAAAGATGTTCCACTAGATTTCATGGAGATTTGTGTGAGATTCATTCAGCCACAAGTGTGTTAGTAAAGTCAGGTACTGATGTAGGTGAGGGTGAGGAGGCCTGAGGAGCTCTACAGCAGGAGATCTTCCACATTTTACAACCCATGTAAAGCAGATCTTCATGGAGCACAGGGGTATTGTCATGCTGGAACAGGTTTAGGTCTCATCAAAAACAAAGTCAGGTGTCCCAATACTTTTGTTCATAAATACAACAAAGTATTATAGTAATAAATACAATATAATAATCAGAATATAATATTTAATATGCAGATCGTAATAAATACATTAATTGGTTTTGAATTGTTTGATTATTTAATTCACACTTTAAAGCTGTATACGTTTTTTTTTTAAAGCATGTTTATAGTGTTGTTATGGACACTGAGTGTGACTCAAATATTTTTATAGGCTTGTGTGTGTGTGTGTGTGTGTGTGTGTGTGTGTGTGTGTGTAGGATTAATACTGCTGATTTTCACAAGCTGACTTTTACTATCTGTAATTGCCACCTGTGTAATAAATGTTGTTATATAGGAGCAGGGCTGAGTGATACGACTCTACAATAACAATATCGCGATAAATCACTTCACAATATATCATGGAAACATATCAGAGATACTGTATTGTGGTAATGTTTTTGTGGTTTTTGTTTTATATATATTTTTAATTATTACATGTATTTTAAAAGACTGAAGTGTGAGTGCGTACAATTTTTTATTGATGCACCATTATACCGTAATTTATTCAAATTCAGCCATAAACAGTCCGTCATGCCGTAAAATGCTGTTCTGACCATAAAACATAGAATAAAGGAAAGTAATAGAATTTCCTGTATAATAAAATCGAATAGAATTGCAGTTAATTAAAAAAAATCAAATAAAATTTAAAATGAAAAGAAATGTAACTATGTTTGAAATTAAAATTGAAACAAAAGCAAAAATAGATAAGAGTCATAATAATAATTATAATAATAAAAGAAGTGAACATATGACAGTATTTTACATTTACATTTTGAGAGGCCAAACCAGATTATTACCAAATGAATAATATTATAGTGATTTTTTTGGGGAAAGTGGTCAAGGCAGTTGGGTTACTGATCTGAAGGTTGAGGGTTCAAGCCCCAGTATCTCAAAAATGCCACTTTGGGGCCCTTGAGCATGGCCCTTAAACATCTGTACTCTGATGCACACTACTGTATCATGGCTGAAGAAAGAATTTCACTGTGCTGTAAAATACATGTGACAAATATAAAGCCTAGTTTTTTTCTTATTTATTTGAAATAAAAATAAATAAATCATAATAAAAAAATAAATATATATATAAAGAATATATAAAAAAATATATAAAGCCTCTACCTAAACAATATAGAAATCAAAAACAGCAACAGAAATTAATTACAACGTGTAAGAAACCCGGAAATATTAATATTTAATATAATAAAAAAACAAACAAATACAATACATAAATTGCAGAACAAAAAAGAATTATTAGTTTTTTTTTACAAAGCAGCACTAAGATGATCTTTAATACATCTTTGATATCATGTTAAACCATTCTATAATTTAATACCCTTCATTTTGTTATCTCGTGTCTCTTATCACAATTCGAACAATTTGGAAAATCTCAGGAAGTCATCTAACTTTAAATTAAAAATAAACAATACACGAAGAAAAACTGTAATACGGCGTAATTTCCGATTCGTATGGTGTTGAAATCAGCAGTTTGTGTAAAACTTTCCCGCCCGAGGCTTTGTACCCCTAATGCATGACCAAATCAAAACAAAGCAAAAGAGCTTCGTCATCGTGCCTCACTCAGCCTCAGGTTATTTTGTTGAGCCAGCCACGCTGCTCTGTTATTTTTAAAGCCCTCGTGCTGGGCCACGATTCTCTCAGCCCAGTTCATGTGATCTGAGCAGCTCGCGTATTCACAGGTGGCTTCCTGCAATCAGAATCCAGAGCACTCGGTTTTCTCCCTTTACATTCTGCTCTCTAACTCTCTCAGGCTTTGTCCGTTTGCATTCGGATTATCCTGGAGAAACTTACTGCCCTTGTGTGCACTTGACAGGAAGTGGAATGATCTCAGCATTGACTGAGGGCGAGTTAGTGGCCCGTAAGCAGTGCTTTTTTTCCTCTCCATGCAACGTCGCCTTTATGGTATTTGTTTTGGACTAGCAGGGCAAAGGGAGCAGTTTCAAAGGTCACTGCGGACTCTAGTGTGTCGGCACTGAGCCGAAAGAGCTCAACGGATCAGGAGAAGGAACGTGAGCTCTGCAACGTGTCAACACAGCTCGCCTGGGACATGAGAACTCACCAGAGAACATTGCTGAGCGTGGTGGATTAGAAACCAGTTCGATTTGAAAGTAGAAAATGGCTGCATTTTGCCAGAGTAAGGGAACACTAAAGACTTAATACTTTTTAGATTTTCCTGTCTTGGGAATTTGAGAGGTCAGTCGGGAATGGGAAATGTTTTCGGATGTGTCAGGGGTCATAAAGATGACCGTTATGTCGACCCATCTAAAGCTCCACTCAGCCCCATGCCCAAGGAGCTCCGAGGACGTCGGTACTTCCAGAGAAGAAAAAGCAGAAAGTCGGTTGAATTTCAACCCGGTGACATCGTTACGACCCAAAGTGATCCAGAGAAGAATGAACAAGTTTGCGATCCTGTAAACCACGGAGTTTATGTTGGAGAAGTTCCGGTGTTTAAAATAAACAGAAGAACGGGGATAAGACCTCCAGAGAGAGACAGAAGTTTTCTCACTGTAGACGAAAACATCCACAAGTTCACCAAGAGCTCAAAATGTATTGCTCCAAATGATGGGCTTCTGGAAAAGAAGCTACTCCAGAGGCAGTTGAGGAGAGCAGCAAGTTTTGGAGCTGTGGAGCATTTGCTCCGTACGTTGCGAGGACATGGTTCCCGTAGGAGCAGTTCGGATCATCAGTGGGAAGACGTACGAGGGCTGTCAAGGATTATTTGCGACACTCAAGTGCGCAGGAAGCGGAGGAGGACCTACACATCTTCTGGAGGATCCGTTTCTCATAATTCTCTGGACGCCTTCCAGAAAAAGTCGACTTCTCGTAATGAACGTGAGGTAAAACCTGCCCCAAAAAATCACAATTTGGTTTTGTGTTGAGGTTACAGTATCAGATTTTGACTAGGTATGATTTGAAGGTCTTTATTCCTGTATCTCCTGCCCATAATTTGATCTTTGTCTTGTTGAATTGGAAATGCCGCTTTCCAAACAATATGCTTTTATAATTGTAGCACTTGTTTGATGAAATGTTTGCAAACTTTTCCTGTGTTGTGTTATTATGCAAAACAGTGTCAAAAATCAAATACAAAAATGTATTTGTTGATGAGGACTCCAGTGGTCTCCAGTTGAACAGAACTCCAGAGGTAGTTCAAATATTTATGACGAAGAACTTATCTACTGATGTAATTGCCGTGGTTCGATATGAACATCAGCCTCGTCAAACCTCGTCAAACCTCCTTGCTGTTGACTTAAGGATTTTTCATCAGGACTCGTTGAAAGACGGAGAGTTTACATCTTCCTCATCTGAATCTGCACCACGCTAGTTTATAGTAGAATGATCTCTGCCAGTCATCCCAGCAAGTTCCAGCAGTTTTCCAGGTGCTGTAAGGTCCACATCATTCCAGGGTTTGTCCAAGTTCAATCGAATGAGCTGTCTGTTGCCTGCCTGCAAACCAGGACAGTCCACACATTTCTTCTCCAACATCAGCGCTCGACCTCCTTAATGTTCTTCTGATTGAATGATCAAATAAGAGCCACTTACCAAAATCTGGTGGAAAAAAGCCTCCTAAAAGAGTGAAACATCTACAAACTTTATACTTTAATGTAAAAAAATCTAAATTGAAGCTTTGAAGGTGCATCATATCGAACCACCATCAGAATGAATCAGAATGAACAAGGTTCCTCCACAAGGTTCCAGGACGTCCTCTCTGTTACAGGGTGAGGAGCTCAGCAGTCTCAGAGTAGAGCTTGAGTGGAAATTTAAGAGAATCTCAGCAAGCAGTATACGAGGTGGTATCAAAAAGATTCTAGACTAATCACAGGGAGCACCGACCTTCTCATGTCAGTGTGGTGTAACCAGACAAGGTCAGAAAGAGGTCCTTTGGATTATTTTATGATCTAGTGATGTATTTCTGTCTAAATATGGGTTTGGGTGTTTTTTTTTTTCCTGCTCCATGCCTTCTTTTTGTTAATAAATTAGATTTGTGCTTTTTAAAGCTGCCTGTGGGAAATAGAAAACGCATTCCTTACACATTTGTACGGTTTGTTCTTCCTCTTAGTGTTCTCCACTGTGAAGAAGTTTTTTTTTGGATGGTAATGACCTCCGCTTTTATTGACATCTGAGGCAGATTGAAACAAAGAACATAGCAGGATGCAGTTTAAATACTATGCATGTTGTATCTCCTTGTTTCAAAAAGAAACATAACGGAACCTACTCAAGATAATAAACTGATGTTCTTCCTATAATGTGCATCCTTCAGAGAGAGACAGGAATAAATGGCTTTGGCAACATTGGAGAAAATGAATGAGTGTGAAATCGGTGCTAAAACAATTGAGAGAAAACCGCATTTAATAGTTGGAAGTCTTCATCGAGGGTGCAAACGTGATCATCTTCAGAGTTCGACATATTAATTGGTACTCCCAAAAAAAAGAACTTGAAATATTTGAATGTGAACTGTAGCTAATTGTTGTCTATCATTGTTAATTGCATATATTTTTTTAAAATCCATCTTTCCCTTTGAACCGAATATTTTGAATATTAAATCAAACGAAGAGGGCGTGGACAAAAATGATGTCGCCCTTAACCCAGTATTTTGTTGCACAACCTTTAAAGGCAATCAGTGCAATTTCTAGAACTCTCAATGAGTCGTCTGCACATGTCTTTAGAATGTCTGGCTCACTTTTCTTGAGCAAATTGCTCCAAATGTCTCAGATTTGTCTCAGGGTTCCTCCTCCAGTCTGCAGCTTTTAACTCTTTTCATAGCTGATGGACAGGATTCAGATAAGGGCTCATACTTCAGTATTATACTCATGATCATGTTGGAGGATCCGTAAGAGATGGCTTTTTGTCACCGAGCAATATGTTTCAATCCAGAATAGCTTGGTAGTTTTGAGATTTCATGGTGCAAAACAGCCCTGAAACATCAAGGTTCCTCCATTTTCCACTTTCATCTTTTCTTTCAAAGCTTTATTTTTGCATTTGTGAACATACAGATGATGAGACTTTCCCAAAAGCTCCTGTTTCGCTAATCTCCCAGAAGAAAACAATTAGCTTGAAACATCATTGAAATTTAAGGATTTATTTCTTTTCTAGGGTCTGGGTGATACCAACATATTTGTCAGGTACCCGAGCCTCATAAAACAATCTGAGTTAAATCAAGTTTTTTCTTTCCCAGATTTCAGACATCCATGTCACAGGAGAGTCCGAGGACATGACAGCGAAGGAGAGGCTTCTGCTCTGGTCACAGCAGATGACCGAGGGCTACGTAGGGGTCCGCTGTGAAAACTTCACTACTTCCTGGAAAGATGGAAGACTGTTCAACGCTATCATTCACAAATACAGGTAATATTGAATATTATATGAATATTAAAATATGCTCTGTTATAAAAAAAATCATTATGCAGCAGACATGTTGACCTCATTTGTTTTTTGTTTTTTTAAATAACTAAATACGACTTTGACTTCACGAAACACCAAGGTTTTACCAGGAACACTGATTCATTATTCAGAACATTTCCCTGTCTAAATATAACGTTCATCTGCTACTTGTATAACTGTGAATCACATGATTCCTCTGCGTGTGTGTGTGTGTGTGTGTGTGTGTGTGTGTGTGTGTGTGTGTGTGTAATCTCCTGTGAGTTCCCCACCAGCCAATTGCAGGTGTTTTGGAGATTTATCAAAAAATTGTTTAAACACAGGTTTTTAGTTTGCAGATATTAAAGTCGGTTGACTGCGTGTAATTAGTATAAATCTGAATATCCATATAAATAGTAATTAAATATTAGTAAAATAAAAATTGGTGATGAAGCTTCTAAAACTTTTTATAGTATATAAAGTCAGCCTGGGCTTTTCTTGAGCAAATCATCAGAGTTGGTATCAAAAATTTTGAAGACTCTCTCTGTTTACAAGAAAGTACCAAGATCATCTTTAAAATAGTCCCCTCGCACAGCAATACAGCTCCCAGCGTTCTTCTGGAACGTGTTTCCTAGAAGTCTTCTTTTCGAAGCGTGCGCATCGAGTACCTTCTACGATTCACGCCGGATCTTCGCAACGGTGTCAAAACAGCCACTTTTGAGTTTCATTTCCATCTTCAGAAAGAGGGCGAAGTCCGCAGGATCCAAATCTGGCGAGTAGGGTTTGTGCGGAAGTCAGATCAGGTTGATTGATCTCCGGCGATCATCCTGCACGAATTGCTGAGCGGTTTTGAGATGTTCTGGGGTTGAGCTCGTTGAAGGTCTTCCTGATCTCTCGTCGTCTTCCAGTGATGATCGTGCGTCTTGAACCACGCGTGCTGCTCAGAACGCCTCGAACGACTCGTTACAGCATGTAAAACGTACGTCACGTCAAATGTCTCTGTCTAAGTCTAATCGAGGGTTTAACACACAACAGATGAACACAATAGGACAACCGGCTAATGACGGGACCAAAGAGGAGACAGAACTTGTACTAAAACAAGGGCATTTGGAGAACAATAGAGAGAAACAGTGCTTGGCATGTGCAGAGAGAGAGAGAGAGAGAGAGAGAGAGAGAGAGAGAGAATTAGTGAGAGAAAGCATTATAAATCTGACAGTAGTTATTTATGGAGATCTTGAGCTTATCAGAATCCTTTCTTTCTCGTCAGACCTGACCTGGTGGATATGAGCAAAGTATCAACACAGAGCAGCAGATCAAACCTGGAGCAAGCATTCACAGTGGCTGAGCAGCTGGGTGTGGCTCGGCTGCTGGATCCAGAGGGTAAGTCTGGAGTTTTTTTTTTTTTTTTTTTTTTACTGTCAGTCTGAGTGATTATAAATTCAGATAATTGACAAGTTTATCTTATGCATTTATTAAGATTTGTGTGCTTTTTAAACATCCAATTCCTCGTTTATTTCCTGTTATAATGAGCTCCACTCTTCTGGGAAGATGTTACACTAGAATTTGTGGAGATTTGAAAGGGTGGTAGTAAAGTCAGGTAGTGATGTAGGTGAGAAAGTGAGGAGGCCTGTGGTGAAGACATTCATCCCAGAGTTGTGTCAGGGTCAGAGCTCGTTAGTGGGGTGGGGGGTGGGGGAGGGGATTTCCGCTGCAACCCGTGTAAAGCAGATCTTCACTGAGCGTTGTCATGCTGGAGCATAAATGTTTGTCTCTTCTATTTCATGCTACAGTATCCAAAGGTTATCTTGCTCTAACTTTTGTCTCGTGTTAAACAGATGTGGACGTCACATCTCCGGATGAAAAGTCCGTCATTACCTACGTCTCAACGTTATATGACGTCTTTCCTAAAGTCCCGGATGGTTTCGAGGGCATCAGTGCCAATGTGAGTAGTGAGCAGCAAGATTTCTGTTCATCAGTGTGACATCGCAAAACAAAACACAAAACAAAAATCACAGATACTTTGTAATATTTAATGACGAATAAATAATCAATGTGTTGATGTGCATGTCGATCCCATTATCGTTATTTCGGGTTGTAGTTGTTTTCAGGGTAACATTCTGGGACAAACATTTAAAGAGTGGAATTTAGCATGTCAACAAATTAAAATAGAAAACACACCTCACAGTGAAACAAAAGCGTTTAAAGCTGCACTCTTCTTCATTCTCGCAGGATGTGGACGTTAAATGGGTGGACTACCAGAATATGGTGAATTACCTCAGCCAATGGATCAAACATAACGTGTCTGTCATGTCAGACAGAAACTTTCCTGTTAACCCTGTGGAACTTAAGGTAAGGCGCCACGTATCCTGCTGTAGATAACTGCAAATATCTGGAGAAGACAAATCAGGCTTTGAGCAGGCATCTCTGCAGTACATCAACCAGGACATATCCAAGCTTATGTCATGTTAAAAAGCCATGCGGATTTAGCAAACAGACGTTTTATTACGATTTTTTCCCCCGAATGGAACGATGAGGTTTGATTCGGTTGATCGTGTATCTAAACAGCAGCTGGTGAGATTTGCAGTGTGGCTGTTTCTCATTAGCACGAAAGCCTGGGGCGTAGTGCCAGCTTATTCTGAGAACTCGTAGCGTCCCTCCGATGTTAACGAGTATTAAAGCCTGACTAAATATCACTACACATCAACTTCTGTTCAGACACGTGTGGAGTTGATTAGAGCTCTGCCGCACTTGCGTGAAGATCGGCAAACCGTGTGTTGTTATTTCCTTAATAAGAATACTCCTGACTTTTTAAAGCAATTATAATCCAGGTTGCTAATGATCCTTTTTTTCTTCTTCTTACAGGCACTTTATTTGCAGTATCTGCACTTCAAGGAGAGTGAAATCCCACTGAAGGAGAATGAAAAGACCAAAATCAAGCATCTGTATAAAATGTTAGAGGTCAGTACGCTTTAAAAGATTATATATACACGATATTTTCCGTTTGTTGGCGGGATTACAGAGGATCGAGATCGCAGCGATCTCTCCGCAAAGCTCTCTGAGATGCGCTTTTAATGTGGCAGGTGTGGATCGAGTTTGGTCGCATTCATTTGCCGGAGGGTTACCACCCTAACGATGTGGAGAAGGAATGGGGCAAGCTGATCGTGGCCATGCTTGAGAGAGAGAAGAGCCTCAGGCCTGAGGTCGACAGGTAGGAAGGTCTACCCCTATTTCTTCATTGATGGAACTTATAAACGGGTTTAAGGTTGTGTGAGAGGTACGTTTATACCTTCCTGGATTAGGTAAAAAAAAAAATCCGATCTGAATAGGGCACTGAAAATGCAATAAAAGATTTTTTTTGTATAGCGAGTTTAACAATGGACGTCTCAAAGCAGCTTTATGGAGATAAAAAGGTTATAATGTTGTAGAATGTATACGTTTTATGTAATATATAATATTACATTTATTCCTAATGAGCGAACCAGTGGCTCGTCTTGGATATGAGATAATTATATGGGATAATTAGTTTTGCTTGAGTGGGGAAAAAAAAAGCATGAAAATCCTAAACAGTAATAAATGAGAACATGAAAATGCTTTGAATCTCATTGGGGATTGTGATTTTGCATATTGTTATTCTTTTCTCGCTTTCTTCTTCCAGTATTAAATTGCTGCCCTCGGGTGCAGTAATCTGCTTGTCGATACAGTTTTCCGGCGAACTGGGATGGGTTTGTTGACAGGGTTAGACCTGGATAGTGTTTTGCGGTCTTGTGACTCATATTTAAGTCACATTTAGACGCAGCGGTGTGTTAGGTCTTGTTCAGGACCTCCATTGTTGATATTTATATGGACACTAAGCTCCGTAATTATACGTCTGCTGTCCAGTAAAACGCAGCTAAATAGGCCTATTGAGGAAGATGGGTGGAAGAGGTGGGTGTGTCGCCTTTGGTATTGCATTCCACGCTCTTTGAGAGAAACTGTAAGCGTCTGAACTTGTAGCGACTCATCTGTCTGAGAAAGAATGTTCGGTGTTTTTCACCAGAGGGAACTAGGATTTGGGGGCTGGCTTTTTTTCTGCTGCAGCATGTGAGCTTATAAATGGCACTGGATGAAACCCTGTGCCAGCAGAAGGCTAGCGCTATGAGGATTATGTCTCGGATGGAGGTGTGGTAGGCGCTTGTTCCCTTTGGGTGGCCTGGCTATCATGAATAGCAACCTGGTTTATCGCAGTAGTGGGGGGTCATCCGTGAGCAACAGCACTCTGACGAGCCTCGGCTCAGCCGAGAACCTGGTATCTGGAGCACAAGAGCCGTTCTCTAGCACTCCATTCTATCTTAACAATCACTCTATGTACGGGGCAAGGTGAGGTGAACATCTGAGATCGTGCGTATTACTCTGTCTAAAAGGTATTCCATGATATTTTGGCTATGCAGCAAAACGTCTTTTCTCCTGTTTATTGTTGTAGACTTGAAATGCTGCAGCAAATCGCAGACAGAGTTAAGCGAGACTGCGTGGCAGGAGAAGACAAATTAACCTTAGCACGGGCATCTCTACAATCTGTAAGTATAGAAACAGCTGGAACGTCTCCGAAATCCATCGTTCTGCATGAGAATTTGACTTAACACCATTCTAATCCTTCTATCCTTCCAGGATATAAAAAGGTTCGAATCTGGGATCCAATTGCAGAACGAGCCTGAAATTGCAGGATACCTACTGGAATGTGAGAACCTACTGAGGCAACAAGTGGTTGACATCCAGATTTTACTGGATGGGAAGTTCTACTTGGCAGATCAGCTTGTTCAAAGGTGAGAAAGCTCTGCAAATTTCTGTAAGCTCCTGCTAAAATTTATAGCCGTGGTTTATGTAAGATTGTGTATAATGTGGATAAATAAGTCAATAAATCGGGGATTTGTTGTAGGGTCTCCAAGCTTCGTGATGACCTGCTGACACTCAGAACAGAATGCTCCTCGGTGTACAGCAAAGGGCGCAGTCTGAGCACGGAACAGACCAAGATGATGATCTCCGGCATCACACAGAGTTTAAACTCTGGATTCTCGCAGAACCTGAACATGGGTCTCAGTCCGGCTCTCACACCAGGCTCTGGGCTTTCCTCAAGTTTTACCCCTGCTCTGACTCCAGCACTGACACCAGGAATAACCCCGGCATTGACCCCAGGAATGACCCCAGGATTGCCCTCGGCATTGATACCTGGCTTGCAGCCTACCTTGAGGATCGGAGGCTCTATGGAGCCTGGGATGCTCCAGCACATGAAGCACATGCAGATCCGCAAGCCAATGCTGAAAGCTTCATTAGTTGACCCGAGTTTGTCTGAGGAAGAGGTCAATATGAAGTTTGTCCAGGATTTGCTAAACTGGGTGGAAGAGATGCAGGTGAGAATGCCTTTTTGTTGTTGTTCTTATCTAATAACAGATGATGATGGAAACAAAACGTGTTTTTTGTTTGTGCTTTTAAGGTACAACTCGATCAGAGCGAATGGGGATCCGATCTCCCGAACGTCGAGTCTCATTTAGAAAATCACAGAAATGTTCACAGAGCCATCGAAGACTTCCAGATGAGCATTAAGGAAGCAAAAATGAGTGAGGTTGGTTAGGTTCTGATGTGACTTTCTGCTGTTTCTGCAAAACAAATGGATTGGAATATAAAACGCTTGTCTGGGTTTTTTTTTTTAGGTTCAGATGACCCACCCACTGAAACAGAGTTACTCAGACAAACTGGGGCTTTTAGAAAGCCAGTACGGCAGACTACTTGTGAGTAACAATATTTTTCCAGAATCTAATTAATACATTATCCAATTAATAATTGGACAGATTTTACCACAATTTTTGATTCCTTGTGTTCAGAACTCTACCAAGGAGCGACAGAAACACCTGGACAGCCTGCATAACTTTGTCTCGCATGCAACCCGAGAGTTAATTTGGCTTAATGAGAAAGAAGAAGAGGAGGTAGCTTTTGACTGGAGTGAGCGCAATAGCAATATCTCCAGGAAGAAAGATTACCATTCTGTGAGTTCCCCTATCATTACTTAAGTTTTCTTCTGTATGTTTTTATTTATCACATCAACTGGTTGCAATGGGTTTAATTTAATACACTTCCCACCTTTTGTGGAATTAGATATTCAGTGCACACACGGAGTTTAGGGGGTTTTCCAATATATTTTGATACTTGTCACATTACTGTGCCTTAAATGGTCTTAATTTGCTTCTACACCACCACAGGATCTGATGAGAGAGCTGGATGAGAAGGAAGGGGCAATCAGGTCAGTGCAGGATCAAGCCGATGTGCTTTTACAACAGAACCATCCGGCTCGGCTTACTATAGAGGTAACTTCTTTTCCGGTTCCGGTTTTAGTGCCACCTTAAAAAACAAAATCTCTAGATTACCAGAATAAAGTCGTAGCATTACATATTTTGACTTTATTCTCATAATCTATTTTGTATTTTTTTTAAGGTGGCACTAAAACGCAGTTGTACTTTAGATGTACTTGTAGATGTCTTCTGATCAGGTAAATAATTTGCCCTTGTTTCTTCTGGGGGGATTTACAGGCATATAAGGCGGCCATGCAAACCCAGTGGAGCTGGATCCTGCAGCTCTGCTACTGTGTGGAGCAGCACCTGAAAGAGAATGTGATTTACTTTGAGGTAGGTGATGCTCTGTTTTGGTATTTGACTACCTTTTTCTTTTGCTGGATTGTCTGATTTGAGCTCCTTTGATAGTTTTTCAACGATGCCAAAGAGTCTATGGACTACCTTAAAAGCCTTCAAGATTCAATCGCGAGGAAGTATGGGTGTGACCGGACTAGCAGTCTGCACAGACTGGAGGATCTCATACAGGAGTCTATGGTTTGTAATCTTGCAGAACACTATGATGCAGGATTTATTAGTTGAGAGATTCTAGGCTGATAAGATGTTTTGTAGGATGAAAAGGAGCAGCTTCTTCAGTACCGCAGCACTGTGGCGGGCTTGGTGGGACGCGCCAAGTCTGTGGTTCAGCTCAAGCCCCGCAACCCAGAGAACCCTGTACGGAGTTCCCTACCTGTCAAGTCCATCTGTGACTACCGCCAGATTGAGGTGAACCCCCTTTTAGGATTTTATTTTCCTAAATACTTTTTTTTTTGTTGCTAAGATCTATTTGTGATCACAGATAACTATCTACAAAGATGATGAGTGTGTGCTGGCGAATAACTCACACCGAGCTAAATGGAAGGTGATCAGCCCTTCAGGGAACGAGGCCATGGTTCCTTCTGTTTGCTTTACCGTGCCTCCACCCAATAAGGAGGCGGTTGAGATGGCCAGCAGGTGAGCACAGCACAATTAACAATTCTTTCCATCTCTCGAACATCACGTTCCTGCACCACTCCCCTTTAACCACAGTATCAGTTTACCTCGCTTGTTGAGGCAACACAATGCTCTGTCCTTCACGTAACCCTCACGTGTCTTTTTCATGTGAACAGGTTTCGTGCCTGCGTCTCTTGTCTGAGAGTGTTTTTTTTCCCCTCTTTGATCAGGATCGAGCAGCTGTATCAGAAAGTTCTCGCACTGTGGCACCGCTCTCACGTGAACATGAAGAGTGTGGTGTCCTGGCATTACCTGATGATGGATATCCGCGACATCCGCAAAAGCACAGTTGCTTCTGTATGTATTTTTGTCTGCTTAAGTGTTCTTAAAGATTCTTAAAAAGAATCTGCGACAGACCGATACGAGGGACGTTCAAGTCGAAACGGGAGTTTCGAAATTTGCAAATTTTCTGCCATACTCCACTTCTACTCTTTTTTTTGCCCTTTTTTTTTTTTTTTTATGAGATAAATAAAAAAAAAGAAATAAAATAAGATAAAAAAAAAACAGGATAAAAAGGTGTATTGCACATTTTTTTATAATAAAGGAAATATGCACAAATAAAATTCGAATAATAAGTAAAAAAATTTTGCACATATTTACATTTTTATTTTATATTATATTATTTTATTTCATTGCATTTAATGCATTGCATTGCACAATTGGGGGAACATTGAAATGTTCATGAGGTAGATTGCCTGAACGAAGAATCTTTTCTTGTGCCTGTCTGCCAGATGTGAGGGGTCCAGAGTGATTTTCTGAGTCCTGTTTTCCACTCTGGATGTATAGAGTCTTCAAGGAGTGGGCAGGGGAACACCAGTAAACCTTTCAGCCTTCTAAACTGTCCTCTGTAGTCTTCTGATGTCTGACTTTGCCTGGAAAGATTCTGCGTCCTGCTTCTCTTCGTCATCAGGGAACCACCACACATGGAATCGTCACTGACGGCCATTTTTAAAACCTTTACATCGTATAAATGTCTTACTGCGGCTGAGCTTCTCATCACCGTACTGTGCTTGACGTCTTCTGCAGAAATCCTTGGGTTTTATGCCTGGAATTTAAGAAACTGCAGCACCACACGCTGTTCCATGCACGCACTAAAACTGCTGCCTGCCATCTCGATTAACGATCTTTGGCCCGGACTATCAGTAATATCCACTTACTACTGCGTGCAGGTCCACACTAGCATCCATTTTTTATTCCTGTAACATTAAAAGTCCAGATTTGACTCGAACGTCCCTTGTAAGTGAAAAGAATATCATTAGAAGAGACCACATCTGTGCCAAGCTTTGATCAAAAGGCAGTAATTAGCAGACAGATGTATCAACATGCCAGTTATTCCATTTAAGCACAGCTTGTTGGGGCAGGCTTGACTAACCTTTCTTGTTGTTTTTTTTTTTTTTTTTTGCATGGAACGATCTCTTCAGATTAAGACTATGTTGCCTGGCGAGCACCAGCAGGTCTTGAGCAGCTTGCAGTCCCACTTTGAGGAGTTCCTGGAGGACAGCGAGGAATCTGAGGTCTTCACGGTGGCAGACTGCACTCAGCTAGAGAGAGAGGTGCTGGCTTCGAAAGAGTACTATGAGGAATTGCTGAAGTCTGCAGAGAGAGGTAAGATCATGCACACTTCAAGGTACACATTATCCTCATCATGCCCCTTTAAGACTCTTGGATCGAGAGTTAAATTCCTACGGATTGAATGTTTATCCGGCTTTGAACTGTGCTATTAAGACTGTGCCCAGGGCTATGATGTTACCCAATGCATCAGTTAGAGGAGAACATTTATTAGAAGAGCGAAAACAGCAATTTCTTTTGTGTGTGTAGTTTTTAACTCCTTCATGTGGTCCACAGAGGAACACGAGGAATCGGTCTACAACATGTTCATATCTGATGTGAGGAACTTTCGCATGCGCGTTGAAGCCCATGAGGAGCAGCTGATTCGGCAGGTCCGCTCACCTCTGGAACGAGACGACCTAAAGGCCATTATGCAGCGCATTATTGATCAGGAGGTACATCATCTCCTCTTCTCATTAAGCCATTGTAATTGGTTACAACTATTACCATTTAAAAGGTCTGATTCTTGTTGTTTTAATGGCCACAGAGGAAGAAGGCAGAGCTGGATCGGTTGAATGAGGATCTGGAGGTGCTGAAGGAGAAGTGTGAAGTGTTCCTCAGACAGGCTGCTAACTCTCCATCAGTGCCCACGCTGTCCTCCGAGCTCAACGTGCTCACTCAGAGCATGGCTCAGGTCTACTCCATGTGCTCCATTTACCTGGAAAAGTGAGTGTTGAAATCGCTAGTAATCTACTGCGTTAAATCGTCCTGAACAGTTTTAGACCTGCTGTGTTCTAAATCGCTGGTGCAGGTTGAAGACGGTGAGTTTGGCGGTGAAACACAGCCAGAGTGCCGAAGCTTTGGTCAAGTTGTACGAAGGCAAACTATGCGAGGAAGATGCGGTCACTGGTGACATCAGGTCTATTGATGCAGTTATGAGCACTCTCAAGGTTGGTCGTTTAAACTAAAATGTCTTTGCCCCGTGTTTGTTCAATAATACTGTTGTTTAATATACAAAATCAATATTTTTAGCAATGGAGGTCTGAGATCGACGAAAGAAGAGAGATATTCCACGATCTGGAGGATGAGCTGCAGAAAGCCAGAGCTATCAGCGACCGTATGTTCAAAACCCATAACGAACGGGACTTCGATCTTGACTGGCACAAAGACAAAGCCGAACAGCTTGGAGAGAGATGGAGGAACGTTCACTCTCAAATTGAGAACAGGTCAGAAAGATTCAAATTAAAGGTCGTTTTTTTTTTTTTTTTTTTTTGATGAAAACATTTTTAGATTTAAATGTGCAAACTTTATTCAGACTTCGAGACCTGGAAGGCGTCAGCAAGTCCCTGAAATACTTTAGGGATGCGTACAATAACCTTGATGAGTGGAGCAAAGAGATGGAGGTCAATCAGCTGAAAACCCAAGAGAACCAGCCAGAAGACAGCAAAGCTTTGGCTGAGTTATTAAATCAACAGAAGGTAAGAAATCTGTCTTTTTTTTTTTTTTTCAATAAGAAAGAGTCACGTTGTGATATCTCTAATTTCGCTTTTTGTTTTGTTTATGTTTATATAAAAAAAAAAAGTTTGCTGTAATTCCTCTCAGCAGAGTTTAGGCTGATGGTACAATCTATGAACAAAAGTATTGGGACACCTGGTTCTCCTCTTAACTGTTACCACAAAGCCGAAGGCACACAATTGTATCTGATGTCTTTGGATGCGGTTTAATAAAATGTTGCGTTCACTTCAACTTGGCAACCAAAACCTGTTCCAGCATGGCAATGCACAAAGTGAGCTCCTTGAAGATCTGGTTTACATGGTTTGGAGAAGAAGATCTCGAGTGGCCTGCTATAAAGCTCTGATCTCAACCCTACCAAACACCTTTGGGATGCATGTGAATGCTGACTGCACCCCAGGCCTCCTCACCTTATCAGTACCAATCTAGTGGAACATCTTCCCAGAAGAGTGGAGGAAATTATAAGAGCAAATTTGGTTAAAATGTGGAATGTGTCCAGAATGTGGACCAGGTGTCCACAAACTTTTGGTGATATTGTGTATTATTTAAGTTTGTAATCTAGTGAACCAGTGCTGATTGATTCATTGAAGGACACTCAAAGCGTCTGCTAAATTGCGTAAATGTGTTGTAGGTTCTCGTTGCGGAAATCGAACGTAAGCAGACTAAGATAGATGAATGTCAGAAGTACTCAGAGCAGTACTCATCTGGAGTGAAGGTACGACAGACGTCTGATCTCAATCGACTGAAAGCTACGAATTGATCAACATCAGTGCATCACGATGTTCTCTACTTGCAGGATTACGAGCTTCAGCTGATGACCTACAGGGCCATGGTGGACTCTCAGCACAAGTCCCCCGTGAAGCGGAGGAGAATGCAGAGCTCATCAGACGCTATCCAGCAGGAGGTGAGGGGGGAAACATCCTGATAAATGTTCTCGACGCTAACTAACACAGCTCTCGGGTTTACTCAGGTTCTGAATTTTATTTCATTTGAATTCTCAGTTTATGGATCTCCGCACTCGCTACACAGCACTGGTCACTCTCATGACGCAGTATGTGAAGTTTGCGAGTGAAACTCTGAAAAGGGCCGAAGAAGACGAGGTGAGATTTTCGTTATGATCATGTTTGATCATCCATAATGAATAATTCTTGCTTGGATATGGAATGTTTATGGTGCGGCGGCTTTGCAGGTTATATTCAAGTGAAATCTTGAATATAATGAAAAGGCTTGTTATTATGTTGCTTCGTATGTAGAAATTGTAAAAAAAAAAAAACCGTATCTCTGCAACGATCACTTTCGAGAACCGTTTCTTTGCTTTTGGGTTTAATATACTTCCTGCCATTCTGCACACACCTTTCAGAAATCTATGAAAACACTATTTATCCTAATAGTTTTGACTTTTAGGCGTATCGCTTCTTTACAGGCACAATAAAGCAAACGGCTTCCTTTCACGCTTTTCTATCTTTTATTTCAAATACTACTATTTTAATACAAAATATTCAGTATTTTGTATTGTTGAAGGTGGAGGGGGATTTTCGTGCTTGGGCTGGTAAGTGCGCCAGAGCTCTTCCTTAAAGCCACATTTTTATTCTCTAGTCAAGGACTGGCCGATCATTTTACCTTTAATTTCAGAGGAGGACAAGCGTGGACAAAGCGGAGTATAGGAGCTGGTTCGATAGTGTGGAGCTGCAGAAGGTGGCTAGTGAAGAGGAGCTCTCCAGGCTCAAGCGACAGGTACTGGAACTGGAGGCTTCCTTGTCCGACAGACAGCAGCAGCTGGACATCCTGGGGGGAGAATTAGAGATGCAGAAAAAGTGCATCGAGGAATTAAACGTGCAAAAAACCAAGGCAGAATATGAAGTGCAGCAATACCGTGTTGAGCTAGAGGGCGCTGTTAGAGCCAAAGCTGCCATTGAACAAGAGCTAAAAAATTCTCGTCAGATAATTCAACAGGCAGAGGCCAGACATCTCTCCCTTGAGGAAAGTCTTCGCATGCTGAAGAAGAACACCGAGGAGAGCACTCTGGCCCGTAGGAAACTGGAAGATCACTTGCGGCGCAAGGACAATGATGTTCAAGACCTGGAGGAGCACAGTCGTTCGTTGGAGCGGGAGCTGAAAGCCAAAGAGGGTGCGGAAGCAAATCTTCTGAATCAGATCAGGAAAATGGAAAAAGATCTGCCTCAAATGTCCAACGCTAGACTAGTGTACGGGGAATCATGGAAGGGAGTTACACAGAAATCCACCATCTCCATCTCTGCACCAGAAACAGAGGCTTTACAATTCAAAGTGGATGAACTCATGATGGACAAACAGAAAGCTGAAACTGAGATCAAGACACTGAAGTCTGAGGTGAACTCGGTGCTCATGCAGAAGAATATGGCTGATGAAAAAGCGCAACGCTTCAAAGAGCTCCTGGACGATGCGAATAACAGGTTGAAGAAGCTTCAGGAGGAAATGGATTTAGACAGAAACAGTACCAGGCAGAAATCAGACGAACTGAGACAGGAAGCGTCTGAACTACGGAAATCTGTCTATATATTTCAAGAACAAGTAAAATCCCTTCAGCGAGACAAATCATCACTAGAGCACAGGGTGCTGTTTCATAAAACAGAGGTGGATGGATTGAAGGAGCAACTTAAGATCAGTCAAGGGAAGCTTCTTCAGTGGAGCACCAATGAACAAGAGAACTGCCAGAAGCTGAGAGGTCTAGAAGAAGAGCTTTCGAGCAAACAAACTGAAGGAGAACAAATTAAATTTAAGATGAACGAACTGAACAGAATAAATCAGTTGCTGGAAGGTGAAATCAGGCATCTGACGGTAAGTATCGAATCATTCCAGCAAGAAAAATCACATTTTGAGCAAAGGATAAAATCTCTAAAAAATGAGTCTGAGAATCTTAAGGATCAACTGCAGAAAGCTAAAGAGGAAGTGAGCATCAAATCAAGAATAGAAAAGGATTTGCAGCTTAAGGTCAAAAATCTTGAATTGGAACTTCAGAAATGCGACTTGCAAGTGACCCAACTTACGAAGAAAGTAGAACAGCAACGAAGAACCATTTCAGACAGTGAACGCTCGGAGAAGAATCTGAATGCTGAACTTGATAAGGCTAATATGGACATTGGCAGCAAAGAGCAGCAAATCAGCATATTTAAATCTCAAGCCGAGAGTGCAAAATCTCAGCTGAAAATAATTGAAGAAGAACTTCTTAAAAAAACCCAGACGTCCCATGAGCTTCAGTTAAAACTTCGAGATTACAACGAGGAGGTGAAAAAAGCATCCGAGTTTCAGCAGAAAGTCAAAACTCTTAATGTAACCATCACTAATTACGAAGCAGAAATCAGAAATCTGAAAGCAGAGCTGACGTCTATAACTGTGGAGAAAAATCTGGCCAATCAAAAGGTCCAGGAGCATAAAGTGGAGCTGAACAACTTGAACATGGCGTTACAAAAGGCCAAGGCGGAGACACAGAAGGAATCAACAGCGAGTAAGGAGAACCTTGCAAAGTTGCGAGAGCTCGATAACGAACTGATCAGATGCAGGCAGACCATAAGCAGAATGAGCGGCACCTCCGAAAAGGCCACGGTCAACCTTAAACTGGACATTTCTACTCTTCAGCGGGAAAAGCAAGGTGCAGATCAAAAGCTACAAGCTTTAAAGACTGAATTCGATGAACTCAATTCCACTCTCAAAAAAACTAAAAATGAGTTGTTAAGAGTGACTCAGGAAGGGAAGATAAACCAGTCGAAAATCAATGAGATGGAGACAGAACTCCAAAAGAACCGGTTGGTTATCAGGGAAATTAACTCGAACTCTGACAAATATACTGCAAACCTACAGCAGGAATGTTCTAACCTCATTAAAGAGAAAGGTACTGCGGACGAAAAAGTCACAACCCTGAAGGCTGAAATTTCACAGCTCAAAATAAAGTTGGACCAAACTCAAGAAGATCTGCTGCAAAAGCAGAAGGAAACAGCAGCTGCCAAATTACGATCTCAAATGTTAGAGGACCAGTTGGAAAATTGTAAGAGAATGCTGGAGGACCTGAAGGGGAAACTTGAGCTACAGAAGAAGGGCTATGAAACTCAAATACAGTTAGTGCAGAATGAGATGGAGCAAAAACTGGCTTTGCAGGAGTCTCGCATGAAACTAGAGTTTGACAGAAAATCGAAGGAACGCTTGCAGAGCGCTGAAACATTCGAACTTGACAACAAGCAACTCTTGCAAGAAATCGAGAAGCTGAAAACTTTGCATTTGAATGCCATGAAAGCCAAACAGGAAGTTCAGAAACAACTTGACAGCATGTCCACTCAACTGGAACAGGCGAAGAAGCAAAAAGGAGCTTCGGATCTCGAATTGCTCAAAGCAAAATCTAAGATTACTGAATTAGAAACCGAGAAAATCCGAGTGAAATCCAGTATGACACAACTGGACATTATCCGGAAAGAGAACTCTGAAGAAACTGCAAGACTGAAACAGAATCTGACTGAAACTAAACAGAAATTAATGATGGCAGAAAACGAAGCAAAGACTTTAAAGGACAAAATTGCTTCCTACATAAAGGAAGTGAAATCTTTACAGGAGAAGAACCTAAAGCTTGACGTGACCTATACCTCGGAGATCAAACGTCTGAAAGAGTTGGAAAGTGCGAATCATCAGTGTGCCAAAGATAATGAGCTTGCAAAGCTGAAGACCGAGTTGATCTTAACGCAGAAAATCGTCTCTTCGTACGAAGCGGCAAAGCAAAGTCTAGAGGACGAGCTAAAGAAAATGAAAATGACTTCAGAGGTACATATTTTTTGTAAATAACTCTAACTTCATTTGCATTAGAAATTTTACATACATTTACCTAAAACATTAAAAAAAAAAAAACTAACTATGAATTTATTTCATGCTTTCAGATCGCTACTCTGAAGAAGGATAAAGTCCTGGAAGAACTGAAAATTGTGAAACAAGACAAAACAGTGACACAAACCCAATCATCCTGTGAACTCATGATAACTGAAACCTCAAGTCTAAATTCATCTCTACAGCTGGATCAGCAGTCAAATCTATCCACATCCAGCCAAACGAACCTTTCTGAACATACGAGTACATTCCAGCAAAGCTCACTGTTAGATAAAGGCAAGTCTGGGAAAAATCAGTCTGTAACATTTAATATCGTCACCACCGAGTTGTTTGATGACGATGAATCTGATTCCTCAAAGGAATTCAAACCGAGTTTGCCAAAGGTTCAAGGACTCAGGGGTCGAGTCAGCATTAAAAAGTTGATCAAAACCAAAATAATCACAGAGGAAATTGCACTTAAGTTAAAAGAGGGATTGATAACAATGAACGAGGTTCAAGTCTCTTTAGCCCAGTTCACCGGCAAACCGGTTTCCATTGCTGGGATTTACATCGAATCTGGTAAGAAGAAGATGTCTTTCATGGACGCGGCACACGCAGGGATTATGGCGAAAACGTATGCGATCGAGTTTTTGGAAGCACAAGCAGCCACAGGAGCCATAATCGACCCCATCACTGGTGAAAGCTACAGCGTCTCAGAAGCTATCAGTAAAGGCATTGTTGGTGCCGAAGTGAGGGACAGAATAACGGACGCCGACAAAGCAGTCAGCGGTTACCCTCACGGTGGGAAACTACTTTCCGTCTTTCAAGCTATGGAAGAACGGATTTTAGATAGACACCGAGGAAAGGGAATACTCGAAGCGCAAATTGCAACCGGAGGCCTGATCCACCCGCTAATTGGCATGAGGGTCCCAACGGAATGTGCCATTGAGCAGGGACTCATAAATCAAGCCACCCTTCAAACTCTATTTGATCCCATCACTAATCCAAAGAGCTTCCACAACCCAGAGACGGGACAGAGAGCGCACTATAACGAACTCCTCAAATTGTGTGTGTACGACGTCAGCGGGGGCGTTTATCTTCTACCGTTTGGAAACGAGCATATTTCCAGTTTCACCCCAGCGAGCACTCACAGAGTGTCCGTCATCAACAGTTCCACTGCCACAGAAATGTCGACGTACGAAGCGTACAAGGGGAGTCTCATAGATAAAAGAATCTACCTGTTCCTCTCACAGCAGGAGAGCGAATGGCAAGAGACGACGGTCGTAGACCCCAGCGGGAAAACCTTGCATATTTTAACCGATCAAAGAAGCGGGAGGCAATTTTGCATTGAAAATGCTCTTAGTCTAATGATCCTTCAATTGAGCGAACTTCAGAGCTATCGCATGGGTCAAATGAGCATCTGTGAGCTTGCTGACCTTTTGATTTCAAGAAAGGTCATTTCAAAGAATACAAACAGCCCCATCGCAGGGCTCTGGGATGTGACTTTTAAGAAAAGGCTCTCCGTTTTCAAAGGATTTCAGCAAAACCTTGTGGACAGATTTACCGCCCTGAAATTCCTCGAAGCTCAGGCCTGCACTGGAGGCATCTGCGACCCGTCATCGGGTGACCGGTTTCCGATTGCAGATGCTCTCCACCGTGGTCTCCTGGATGACAGTTTTGCTCGACCCCTGCAGCAGTTTGAACAATCCTACTACGGCATCGTCCATCCTCAGACTGGAAAGACCTTGTCAGTAGGTCAGGTGATGCACAAGAACCTGTTCCCTAAAGATATCGGACTCCGATGTCTTGAATATCAGCATGCAACCGGAGGCCTAATAGACCCCGAAAGCCATAGCAGGGTCTCTTTGGATGAAGCAATTAAGAGAGGTCTGATTGATAAAGCAACCGCTGCACAGGTGAAGGATGATCACCCACATAGCAAAAATATCACCTGCCCCAAAACGAAGCGAAAAATCTCGTTCAAAGAAGCTCTCGAGAAAGGAGTCTTCGACAGCCATACCGGACTCCTGCTTCTTGATGCTATAAAGCAGCACAGCATCGGCGCTACGTCCTCCTTCCAATATATTTGGACCTATCGTCAATTCTAAAGCAGCATTTGCAGAAATCTGAGCAAAAATATCGAAAGCAGAAATTGTTCTTAATTGTGAAAGCAATTGAATAGCTGTAGTTTTGTGCGTGGCAGCTACGTATTAGCTTCCAGCTCTCGTTAGCATGTTAGTTTGAGCTCGTCAGTTAAATATCTAGATGTCGGCAAGTGATGTTTCAGAAATATCAATGATAGCAATTACAAGATCTACATGTATGCATATGTATGTGTATATACACCGTATGTCCCAAAATGGAGCAGGTATTACTCTTAATGAAAGGTGTGTATTTTCATGGTTTGTTTGATACCGTCAGACCGCACGCACCTACACAACACAAGCTCGTGAGCATCCACAAAAGCAGTGGTGTAGATTCGTTTTCAATTGCTAGCATTTACTTCTCAAAATGGCACGGAGGTATATTTACTCACACAGCAGCAGTTAGCCGACGTTCTCCTGCTTTCCTAATTCATTTTTCACGCCGTTCTTTTCCCCCCCCCATGAACTTCAGAGGTCTGTCGAGGAGGAGCGAAAAGAGCACGGTGAGAAAGTTAGCAAGTTGTTAGACTGGATGTCTGATGTGAAATCGGACGTGAACAAAAACGGAAAGGCTGTAAGTGATGACAGAGGCAGCACAGAGAGCTCTAATAAGCCTCAGGTAAATCATTCTACGTAGTGTGTTTTTTTATTTTATTTTTATAAACTTTTTTTTTTTACAGGTGTTGGAAATAACTTGCAAATCACAGAGATTTTTGGAGAAAAAAACAAAAACTAAGTACATTTTTTATGTATGTACATTACATTTTATGGCTGTACAATAAAGAAAACGATTGTGTATATTTGTTTGATTTGATTTGACAATTTTCAATCAATTTCCTGCCTTTTCTTTATGACCTTGGACAGTTTCACAAGCACACAAATAAATACACATACATACACTGTATAAACGTGAAGTTAAAATAGCTAATTGCCCATTATTAGATCTGAAAATGCTATTATATCAGCATCCTTACTTCATGTGAAAATAATCTCCATTATACAAACCAGATTAATGATTATTCAATGTATTCATTTTTTTGGGGAAATATTTTCTCCATAAAAGAATCACGATAACAATTTCTCATAACGTGTAATTCTGCATAATTACACGTTTTTTTATTACACGTAATAATGAATTTTTGCCCCATTGGCCAAAATAGAAAATATTTAATCTGCATCTATAAAATATACAAAATATAATATATATAATATATATACAATATATATAAATATATATATAGATTTTATTTTTTTTGGTAATGTTCTAATGCCAATGAACCAAAAAGAACTTAAGGACATTCCATACGTTACAAATGACAAAATCCATGAAATATATAAAAATAACCTAAAAATAACTAAAATAGTTTACCATTTGGAAGCATTCCAATGATTTATATCCCTATGCCTTCATCCTGCAATATAAACCCAAATATATACTTCATGTGTACTTATCACCCTTTTTCCATTTATTCTTTATAAATACAGTTCCTTTTTTTCACACCTCAAACCAGATTCCTATTGAAGAAGTTTTGTCAAAGAAGGAACAAATAACTGAAGCATTAAGAAGTACACAGCAGAGATTAACCAAGTACAGTGACAAGTAGGTCTCTTTACGTCCCTGTGTTTCTTCTCCCAAGCAATATAAAAAAAAGGCAGCGTCATTGTTGATATTACAAAGTTTCATTACGATTGCTCTTTTTTTTCTCGACAGAATGTCAGAGGAGGAAAAGTGTGAAGCGGAAAACCAGCTAAAACTCCTCCAGCAGGCCTACAATGACCTCTCTGAGATGAGTGAAGACCAGACACCATGTGCTGAACAGGTGATGTTGCGCTTCTTCTCGATGGTGTACTGAAGTGCACGGCTAACTCTCAGCACATGTATGTTCATGCTAACATTTAAAACTAATCCTCAGGTGAGGTGTGTGTGTGTGTGTGTGTTTTGGTATAAAGTGAACTGAGTATGCTGTAAACATAGCAGAGCATGTGGTTTTTCAAGCTGCTCGTTCTTCCCACACAGCGAACCTCATGCGCTCTCACTCTTTGACTTCTTTTTTTTTTTTTGCCACACTGCACTGAATACTCATCGTGTTGTCTTTAACCGACCTTGTTGTTTTTGCAAGATGCTGAAAATTCTGTCCACAGATGCATGAGAGCTTTTAACTCTGCTCTTCTTGCTGTCTGATTTGACTGTTTAATGAGCTGTAGACACGTTTCCCGGGTGAGTATGTGAGATGTTTCACGTAATAAAGTTGTACAAGACGTTTCACTGTTGCGATGCGCATCTCATTGCGATCCTTCGCTTCACAGGAGTTCGAAGTCATCGAAGGCGTTCTCGATGTGGGAAAAGGAGCCGTGCTGTCTGTATGCCGTGCAGTGCAGAACGGTCTCCTTGACCACTGCACTGGGCTCAGTCTCCTTGGAGCTCAGCTCATAACATCTGAGCTCATCCTACCTGAATTCCACATGTGTCTCGACTTGGAGGATGCGTTCAGGCACAACCTGGTGGATGAACCCATGTATGAGCAATTGCAAGACTTGAACGAAGCCTATAAATGCATTCAGAGTCCACGTTACGCCTCCGAGCCCTTGCCAGCCGTAGCTGCGATGAAGGACGGAGCGATTTCTGAACGTCTAGCTGTAAAGATCGTTGAGATCCAGCTTGCCACTGGTGGGTTACGAGTGACACTTACTGGAGAGAGTTTAAGTCTTGAGAGGGCGTTTGAATTTGGCCTGATTCCCAACTCTCTCTACATTCAAATATTGCAAAGACAGAATACCTGGAAGGATTTGATCGATCCAAATACGGCTGAAAAAGTGTCTCTCATTCAGCTTGTTCAGAGGAGCATTGTGCATGAGGAGACAGGGCTTCGCTTGCTAGCGGTGAAGTCCAAGCACGACGGAAGCATAGCGCTCACGTCTGGGAGAGACGTCAGCATTTTGAGAGCGACGCACGATGGTTTGATCGATCGAGATACAATGATCCGTCTGCTGAGTGCGCAGCTCTTTGCAGGAGGCATAGTCGATCCTAGAACAAGCTCTAAGCTTACTGTAGAGGAAGCCGTTTCCGAGGGTCTGATTGATGAGGACACTGCTGGTGAAATTCTTAGCTATCAAGCCCAACACGGTGGCATCGTGAACCCTAAAAGCGGAGCTAGACTGACAGTCGACGAAGCTGTCCAGTGCGATTTAATAAGCTCCAGAAGTGCTCTGTTAGTTTTGGAGAAGCAAAAATGTTTCATGGGCCTCCTGTGGCCTCAATCTGGCGAAATCCTGACCGTCTCCATGTCCATGCAGCACGAAATCCTCACTGAGAAACTGGCGCATGAGCTCCTGTGTAACCGACGTAAAATTGCGGCATTTTACATCCCCGAGAACTCTGAGGTCGTTGATATTGATTCTGCTGCCGACAATGGTTTTATCAATAGATGCACAGTAGATTTTTTGAAAACTATCGAGATACCAGACATCTTCCCTGCCATAGAGGATCTCAATGACAGATTTTCATCCTGGCTAGTAATGCGTGAGCTTCAGATTGAGGGTTCTGATCGATCCAGAGACGAACTGGATGCTGATGAAAAGAGTATAAATGCACCATCTTCCATGGAAGCCAAGCAGCTTTTTGTTTCGTTTTTAATGATGAACAGCTATATGGACCCTAAATCAGGGCAGAGGCTTTTAATTTTTGATAGGCAGCTAAATAAACTGGCTCAAGTACTGCTAGGAATATCAGAAACGCACACACGTGATTCATCTACAGATGAGGACTTTCCAGATGATGCACACATCACACATAATGATCAACTGGCAGTTTTGCATATTGAGGAACCTGAATTAAGGATATCAGAAGAGAGTGTTTTAGAGCGTGATCGTCGTGTAAAGACGATTGAGTCGGACGGTCTTATCTCAGGGTCAGGTGAGATGTTTAATACGTCACTTCGTATTAAAACCGCTTCGACATCTGAGATTGAACCACACACGTATAGAAAGTCACACACGAATGAAATGCCTTATGCGAAAGTTCCAAATACTCACATTAATCACTTAAATTTGCTTTCTGAAGACAAGTATGCACTTTTGAATCACAGAGAAAATTCAGTCCAAGCTAAAGACAACGACCTTCTACAGAGCTCGAAAATATGTCCAAGTCCTGAAAATGCAGAGATTAGATCAGAAGAATTCAGTTGTCTATCGTTAGACTCAAATCAAATAACTAGTCGTTCGGAGAGCTTGAATACGGTTAGTCACAAGAAGCTCGGGGGAATGTGTCCAAGAACTGAAAATCTATTAGCAACTTTAAGTCAAATGACCGGTGGATTAGACTCGATGCTAAATGATGTTCAGGAGAAAGACAGTGTTGAGATCCTTCCTGTGGACTTCAGTGAAAAATCTCAGAGTAGTGTAAACTCATCATTCATCTCAAATACACATCTTTATAAACACGTCACTGCTGAGGATTTCGCTGAAACACTCGATCCAACTACTGAAAATGCAATGCCAAGGCCAGATGAAGTCAATAATCTATTAGCGACTTTAACAGAATTAACCACTACTTTGGATTTATCCTTCACCCCAAAAATAGTCAGCGATGAGAAGGTTGTTGCTGAGGAGTTCAGCAAAAAATGTTCAAGTACTGAATACCCATTAATGAGAACAACTGAAAGCGATGCTCTATTAGCAAAAAGATCAGAATTCAGTAGTGGCTCAGCATCAAGCTTGAACTTGATCGCTGATGAAGAGTTTAATAAAAAAAACGGTCTTAACATTGATCGTTCGGACACGACGTATAGCTTACAGACAGCGAGTAACAAAGTCATCAATGATGAAGATTCAAGTGATGTAGTCGATAAAGACAAACATCTTTCAGCAAACAGTAGTTTGGACACCTTTAAGATCGTTAGTGATGAAGCCATCTTATATAAGGGTCTTTCCGAAAAATGTCCAAGTACTGAAAATGCCATGAAAAGACCAGAAGATGCTCGTCTATCAACAAATTCAGAACAAATGCCCATTGGTTTAGACTTAGAGTTCCTGTTTGAGACAGATGCAGAGATCAGTGCTCTGGAGAAAGAGCATTGTTTTGAGATCCCTTTTGAGGACTTCGGTGTAAAATGTCCAGGTACAGTAAATAGAGCAGAAGAAGACACACATCCATCAGCAAAACAAATGATCAGTAGTTTAGACTTAACCTTGAATTCAGTAAATGAGGAGACCACTGATGATGTGTTTGGTAATAAATGTCCAGATACTGAAAATGTCAAGGGAGAACGTCCTCAATTAACATGTTCACCCCAAATGATCAGTAGTTTGGACTCCTTGCTCACATTAAAGACAGTTAGTAATAAGACCACTGATGATGCGCATAGGGTTCAATGTCTAAATACTGAAAATGCAGATGAAGCTTCTTTATCATCATTCACCTTTAGGACAAGCAGTGATGAAATCCCTGCTGAGGATTTTAGTCAAAAATGTCCTGAAAATGCAGTGAACAGAACAGAAAAATCCACAACTTCATTAATGACTAGCAATTTGGACTCCTTCACTATAAAACCATGTTGGGATCTCATTGATGAAGGTCCAAGCACTGAAAATTTTGTGAACCGGATGGAAAAAAACACTCCTCTAAGCACCTCGAGACAAACGGTTTCCAGTTGTTTAGACTCGTTGTCCATCTTAAAGACTGATAGTGACGAGATTCCTGAAAAGTTGTATAACAAAAGTCCAAACACACAATCTGAAGCACCAAGAACAAATCACTTATCAGGAAATACTGAGAATACA
>JAAIIK010000090.1:1164636-1203755 GCA_014706435.1 Silurus glanis | reverse complement strand
AAAAAACACTCCTCTAAGCACCTCGAGACAAACGGTTTCCAGTTGTTGTTCAGACTCGTTGTCCATCTTAAAGACTGATAGTGATGAGATTCCTGAAAAGTTGTATAACAAAAGTCCAAACACAGAAACTGAAGCACCAAAAACAAATCACTTATCAGGAAATACTGAGAATACAGTGAGAAGCAACTCAACTCAAATAATCAGTAGTTTGGACTTGGAGATTAATAATCTGTTAACACCTTCAACACAGCTGACAAGTACTTTAAACTGGACAAAATCTGGAAAGTTTGATGAAAAATCTCCAAGTACTGAAAATGAAGTAGATAAATTAGAGGCAGATGATGTAACTTTTGAAGGTTTTGGTACTGAAATGAAAAATGCAGAGCAAAATGATCATCTCTTAACAATCCCAGGACAAATAACCAGTAGCCTGAACTCATCATTTATGCTAGCGCCAGACAGTGAAGAACCTCCCAGTACTGAAAGTAGCCTGAACTCACAGTTTCCTTTAAAGATCACAAATGTGGAGTTTGCTGAAAAATCTTCAAGTGCTGAAAACTCCATGAAAATCTCAAACGATGTCTCTCAAGCTTTAACAACTCCAGCTAGCAGTTTGGAATCATGTGTCATCTCAAAAACAGCCCATGTAGATGAGATCAGTGCTGAGAGACTTGGTATAAAATGTACTGAAAATGAGATAAAAATATCTCATGAAGATTCCGACACAACGCAGGATATATTTAGCTCAGATTCATATTCTGAACTTAAGATGACCGAGTTCCCTGTTGAAAAATGTACTGAAAATGTTGTGAAGAGAAGTGAGGAAGATACTCTTCCATTAACAAGCAGTAGTTTGGAGTCATTTATCTTAAAGACGGTTAGTAATGAGATCACTGATGACACATTTGGAGAAAGAACTAAAACATCACTGAGGACCGTTGAAGCGACTCGTCCGTTAACAAACTTAACAACCAGCAGTTCAGATTCAAAATTCAACCTAATGACTGATGAGATCTGTTCTGAGGATCGAAGTGAAAAATGTCCAAGTGCTGAAAATGCAGTGAACAGAACGGAGGAATCCACCAACTCATTACTTAACACAACACGGGAGATAAATAGGTTAGATTCATCAATCACCATAAAAACAGATAGTGTTGTTGAAAACAGTCCAAATACTGAAAATGCAGTGAACAGAACTGAGAAATCTACTGCTCAATTAACGAGTTTGGAACAAATCATCAAAAGTTCAGATTTTTCATTCACCATCATGACAAATAGTGATGAAATCGTTGAGGACCCAAGTATAAAATGTTCAAGTTCTGAAAAAGAAGTGAAAGAAAGTCCTCTATTGACAAGTTCAGTGCAAATGAGAAGTGATTTGGAGTCTTTGCCAATCTCGAAGATGGTTAGTGAGTTAGGAACAGCTGAGGACCAAACAAAAAAATGTCCATGTACTGAAAATTCAGTGAACAGAACAGAAGAATTCAGTCCTCAATTCAGTATTTCGGATTCCTCCTATCTTACCTTTAAGATGGTTAATGAGGAGACCACTGATGATGTGTTTGGTACTAAATATCCGAATACTGATAAAGCAGTGAACAAAACAGAAGAAGTTGAGAAAGTTCAACTGATCAGTAGTTTGAACTCCTCGTTCACATTAAAGACAGTTAGTAATCAGACCACTGATGATGTGTTTAGTGTCCAGTGTCCAAATAGGGAAAATACAGTGAGGAAATCATCTGAAGCTTCTTTATCATCAAACTTAACACAAATAACCAGCAGTTTGGATTCATCATTCACCATCAGAACAAGCAGTGATGAAATCCCTGCTGAGGAGTTTACTCAAAAATGTCCTGAAAATTCAGTGAACAGAACAGAAAAATCCAAAACCTCATTAACGACTAGCAATTTGGACTCATTCACTATAAAGCCATGTTGTGATCTCATTGATGAAGGTCTTAACACGGAAAATGTTGTGAACCGGTTGGAAAAAAACACTCCTCTAAGCACCTTGACCCAAACGGTTTCCAGTTGTTGTTCAGACTCGTTGTCCATCTTAAAGACTGATAGTGATGAGATTCATGAAAAGTTGTATAACAAAAGTCCAAACACAGAAACTGAAGCACCAAGAACAAATCACTTATCAGGAAATACTGAGAATACAGTGAGAAGCAACTCAACCCAAATAATCAGTAGTTTGGACGCAAGTCCAGTTACTGAGCATCTGAGGGAAGTATGTACTAAGAATCTAGTGAGAACTTCAGAGGTCACCACTGATGCGTTGACACACACAATGCAGACGACCAGTTTAAATTCTACACTGGATTTAAAGGCGCTAAGTGACGTTCCATCAGCTGTTGGTTATGATCCAGGTAAACACGATGAGGTTAAGCAAATTATCCAGAATGTTTTAGAAGATCTTTCCAATTCAGATTATTTGGATACCCAATACAATGTTCGCAAAAAAGAGAATCATCATGGCGATAACATTTCTAGAGATGTGGCTTCTAATGAAGCAGCAGAAAACCAGAAGGGAAGTTCTGCTTGCAGTGACTCAGGAATTTCCTGTCATATTTATTCTGAAGAAAGGAACTCAGAGAGCATAGCAGTAGATACATTCACCAATCTGAGAGGTTCAGGAAGCTTAGATAGAAGGATAGAAGACATCGAAACATTAACCGATAACGAAACAAATGTATCTTCTTCTCCGTTACTATCAGATATGAGAACTGTGAGTAACGAATCAGGTGAAAATGTGCAAGATCAGGAAGAAGGTGTGTTGTTCCAGTCATTAGATATGAACGAGAGCACTCTAGATCAATGTACAGTTAGCAAGATCATGAATGGACCTGAGCATGAGGGCAAGTCAGGAACCATTGAAGACCTTGCCTCATTCAGATCAGAAGAGACCCAATCCAGTCAAATTGTTGATAATAAGACAAGTGATGAATTTGACTTGGTCAATCTCAACACCTCAGAGTCTATCGACAGCTCACAGTTTTGTTGTGGAGATACTTTGATAACACGTTCCACCTTGAAGCTGCTGCCAGATGGAACTCTCAGTGATGACTTAACTGAGTATGGAGAACCTGATGTATTGGTTGAGTCTAGCTTTCCTAACTCAGGCTTTGTCATATTTGAGAAAAAAGGTACAGAACCTTTACAGGAACAAACCTCCATCACTCCAGAGCACATTGTGAAAGAACAATCTACAGAATCTGTTACATTGAAGTCTAATGTTCCACAAAATTCATCATGCGTAGACTTGCTTACTGCTCGAACTCCAGAAGACTCCACTGATGTTCACCCACATGCAGATAAACTGTGTGTGGATTCTTCAGTGTCAGCGAGTGACTTTCAACCATCTTATTTACATCGACTCGTAAACACAACAGCTAATGAAGCAGTAAATAAGACCCCTAACAAGCAGATGAAAGGGCTTGGTACCAGTGAGAGCATCTCACAGACTACTGCACCTCAACATGACTCAAACATCACTCAATTCCTTGTTGAAAGCAAAGATCCTGGTCTGCTCAAGGATTTGAGCGAATGTGAGGAAAATCTTCCAGGGTTTAGAAATCAGCAGGAGTCTCCACCTGAACATGATCCAGTACGACCAAGTCATCCAGTACTTGTGCAGTCAGAGTTTCTAGAAGAGATCCAGGAGATTTCTGCTGCCGAAGACCCAAAAACGTTAGTAGACGATAACGTATTTCGGACAGATTTGTCCAGTCAGCAGGCAACGGTTTCAACCACAGAGGAGGTCAAAGTTAGACCCAGAGTGAGCATTTAACTTGAGATACATTTAATTAGCATATTATAAATAATAATTACATTTAATTTAATTAAATACGTTGATTTTACTATGTTGCAGATATGTTCTACCCAACATTACTTGGAATGTGTTGGTAAACTCCAGGATCACTATGATGCACTGGAAGACATCAGGAAGGATTTTTTGACCCAAGCTCCTTTAGAAGCCCACATTGAAGGATTACAAGCCCAACTGGAAGCAGCTCAGGTGTGTCCATCATTGCAGTTTTACATGTTTGCTAAGTCGAATGCATCTCATACTGAAATGTGTTTCCTTTTCTACTGACTTTGCTTTAGAATAGGGATGTAAGATTCATGGATTCGCATCGGTGCATCAGCACAAAAGCTAACGATGTGATGGATTGATTGAAGTGTGCATCAGATACAAGTTGGCATTTCTCGTTGCTAAACTGTTGCTCGAGCGCGTTCGCTGCTGCTACGTGAATATGACGTATAACGACGTTACAGAGACCGAGGCGTGTCCTGAGAGTCACATAGAATATAGATTAACATGGCAGAGGTAGAGCTGTAACTTCAAGGAGACAGAACAGGAAAAAAAAAAACGTCTGGTTTTATTTCACCTTTATTTTTTTGTGAATGCGTTAGCAGTAAGGCACTTAAGTGAATTGATGATTTGCTGTTTGTTTGAACCAAATAAATAAAATCGTAGCGTCCTATTTTTTCCGAATTTGTGTTGTATCGAATGGAAATCAGATCTCAATGCATCGGGGAATCTTATCGCATCGGTCGCTGCTTCTTATGTATCTAATATTATCATTAGCTGTGCACCGAGATGCGAATCGTATCTCGATCAGAGTTATGGAGATGCACAACCCTAATCTTGACCTACTTTCATCCATCTCTGTTTATCGTCTTCTTTCTGTTTATGTAACGACTAATCCCCAAGATTTTTCTTTCTAGTCTTTAGAGGAACAGCTCGCTGCATTTCCTGGCATCTTCACTCCCGATCTGGCGTTAGCCGAGCAGCTTTTAAAATCTGCTGATGAACTCATCCCCACACAAATCCAACACGATCTAGCTTCGGTTTTTGTAGATTTGCAAGCAGCATTCACGGGTGTTTGCCATTTGTCATGTGAAAGACGTAACACAATTCTCCAGGCCATCGATGTAGCCGAGGTCAGAATCTGAGAAATGCAACATACATCTTTCATTCATTTCGGATTAGAATGAATAGTTACGTAGTTTTGATCCAATGTTTATTCAAAGGGTACGAAACGTTTTCAGGCAAATCTGGAGCAGACATATCAAGATCTCCTCAGCTCCGTTGACAAGTTGTCGTCTGGTATTCAAGAAAAGTGTCAGACGCTACGTAAGCTGGACATCTTAAACACGGACGACTTGGAAACAGTTAAACATAAGATTCAACAAAATAAGGTATGATTTATAAAAAAGTAGGCTAAATAATAGACTTAAAATAAACATGGAAGAGTTTTTTTTTGTCTGGAATAAAAAAGATTGCTGGGATTGTACCCCTAAACAGTTCTTTTGGTTTTCAGGACCTGGAGAAGAACCTGTCTGGCACGCGACAGGATCTGGACGATACGGCTTTCGATGTCCAGAACTTCATATCTGAGCATGCCCAGTTCCTAAACCCAGCGCAGAACAGACAGATGCTGAAATCGCTCAGTGCCACGCAGAGAGCTTTCAAGGAACTGAAGGACCGTGTGTTTACTCAAAGGCACACACTGGACCTCCATTTGGAGATCTGTGAGGATGAGATACAGCAGCAGGTCTGAAAGACTCCACATCCTCGCGGAGTTTTAATAAAGCTGTCTTGAGCCGTGTTTCAGAACCGGATGCTTTTGCTCAGAAGTCACGGTGCATGATTTCTCTAACAAACAAAACAATAACTTCGCATGATCGAAGCTTCAAAGTATTGTCTTAAAAAGTGTGTTCACCTTTTGCAGGCTTCAAGAAAAAAAGCGTTGCGCACGTACTCGAGGGGACCAAAGCGTTTTTTTTTTTTTTTACACATCTGCACCTTCTTTGGAATGCTTTCAGACCTCAAGTCAGACCTAACACCTCCAAGAAACCTTTCACCTTCTTTTATTTTGTTCAAAATCCAAAACCCTAATGTTTATACAGCAGCTCGAATGTTTACGGCATACTCAGTTGTGTTTTCTTTGCAGAACGGTGAAGTGCGTTAAATGGAAAGAATTTTCATTTCACATCTCTTTTGTGACAGAATGCTGTTGAGAAGCAGAAGGAGTTTGTAGACAAGCTGCAGGAGCTGTGTGAAGACCTGAAGCAGACTGAGAACCGCCTCATCGGTCACCAGCAGCAATCCAACAATGCAAAGAGTGTTGGAGACCTTCAGCAGTTCCAGCAGGAGAACCAGGTATACACATCCGCAGTATTTTGCTGATATATTTCATTACAGTTATCATTTGTGTCATCTTGATTCTGGTGCATCTCTGGGGTTTGATCAGGCTCTGCAGAAGGACATCCAGGCTAATGTAAGCGCACTAAATGAAGTCATCAGTAGCACTAAGAAGTTCCTGGAGGAGAACCGGAGCAAACTGACACCCGAGCAGGTGGCCGCTATTGAGCTCAAGGTGGAAGAGGTGAAGAGCAAAGCAAACATGCTGAACCAGAGAGCAGAAGAAACTAGGAAAGAACTGGAGAAAGTGGTGACCACTGTTATCAAACAGGAGACAGAAAAGGTTGGACAGCTTCCACTGCTATTTTTATAAAATACTTAGTTAATATGAATTATTTAAAAACAATTTGTATGCGTTTAGGTTGCGGCTGTGGAACAACTCGAACAGACCAAAAACAAAATAGAGGATCTGTTAGATTGGGTATCTAATATCGGGAAAGAAAAAGAGATGGACGGATCGGCCAAAGAGAACGGGAACATGCCAGTAGATGGAAAAGTAACAGGAAGGGAAGATGATCCTAATGGAAATGCACTGGACACCACAGATAACACCTCACAGTGGTCAGGTGAAGACACGAAAGAACTGAATATAGATCAGCAGTATGAGAGGCTTAAGGTGAGTTGCTTAATCAGCAGTTTAGACCTGAGAGATCTTTAAAAAAAAATGAGAAGGGAATCAAAATACATAACTCCAAAACATCTCTCTACAGGCTCACCACCAAGAGATCCTCTCCCAGCAGCAGGACCTAATCATCGCCACACAGTCCGCCCAGGCTCTGATGGACAAGCAGGCAGACGTTCTCTCTCCATCTGAAAAAGAGAAGCTCCAGAAGGACATCCACGATCTTCGAGGACGCTATGAGGCCTCACTCACCCAGGCCGAGCAGCAGATGAAGCAGATGCGGAGCGTTCAGGAGGAGCTTCGCAAGTTCCAAGGCGACTACGAGGATTTTGGAGTTTGGCTTCAGCAGGCCCAGGAGCAGCTGGAAGAGCTCGGAGCCCCCACAGGCCACTTGGACGTTCTGCAGGAGAAGCTTCAGCAGCAGAAAAGTTTCTACGAAGATGTGATCTGTCACAAAGGAGACTTGCGTTTTATCACCATCTCAGGCCAGAAAGTGCTGGATGTGGCCAAGTCCTGCGAGGTGGACACTTCAGGAACATGTGCTGCCGTGAAGGAGAAGCTGGATTCCACCGCTACACGATACAAAGTCATGCACGCTCAAGTAATTGCGCTTAATTTTTGCTAGTTTAGGGAGCTTGCGATGTTTTTAGAATGGTGCATTCTATTTTTGACCAACAGATGGCAGCATTTCTATATAAATTAAGTGGTAATATGTCTTGCGTATCAACATATGATTCAAAGCTGAACTCTAAGGCAATTAAATCAGTTAGATTAGATTTATTTATAAGAGATTAGGAGGAGTGGGTCTAAGTTAGGTTTTCTATAACTATTTACCAATTAATACAAGTTCTGAGAGTTTAAGGGTTTAACAAATGTTGTTAAATTCTTCAGCAGATATAATAAACTCTCTTTTCATTTCAGTGCAACCAGATTGGAAACAATATCAAAGATGTCGTGGACAAATACAAGAAGTATGAAGATGCCACTAGTGGCCTACTAACATGGCTCAATAGTTCTGAGGCTGAAGCAAGAAAGCAGCAGTCAGAAGCTATTGCTGCAGACCCTCAAACCCTCCAGAGACAACTGGAAGAAACCAAGGCATGAGAAAGACACACACACACACACACACACACACACACGTTGCTCATCATTCACAGCTTTGTTATTGACGTCAAAACATTTACATAGACAACGTGGAACGGACAAGCCTTTCACACACATCACTCAGCTGTGCAGACGCTCCGTACACACACACACACACACACACACACACTTTTTCAGACAACAGCATGAAGAACACAAGCCACCTCGAGAAGCAGGGAACAGTGGTGATGAAATTATCCCAGCTCGCTGCAACATAAAGTTTATGTAATAGTGCGCCCTCCGTAGGCTTGCAGTCATTATGAAGGTTATATGAGAGATGTTTAGTTTTTAATGGTTAATTGAAATTCTCACCCATGCCAAATCATTTTTAGAATTTTAAATTTGGTAGCTCAGTGGTTGGGCTTCTGATTAGAAGGTCATGAGTCCCAGCACTACCAAGTCATCACATCTGGGCCCTTGATTAAGGCCCTTAACCCTTAACTGCTCAGTTAAATAAATAAGAGTTGATCTGGATAAGAGCATCCTTCTAAATGCCATAAATGTAAATACATGTTGTCTGTCTCAGGCTCTTCAAGGGCAGACTACTGGCCATCAGGTAGCTCTGGAGACACTACGCAAAACAGCAGATGCTCTCGTCACAGTGGAGGGAGACCTGCTCAACAACCAGGATGAGATTCAGGAAGCAGTTGGTGGGTCATACTTTTCTCAAATTTGTTTTCCTTTTGTATTCAACTTAATTAATCGAATAAAAAGTTTAATTGAAATGAACTTTGGGACCTTTTGGTGTGTCCCATACGGTTGTAATAGTATAATCAAAATATGAAAAAAACATATACAGGTAGTCCCAGACTTATGATGGAGATGTTTTCTGATGATCCCATCGTAACCTGAATATATGATTGAGACATAGCCTTGTCTACTCAGGAGTCTTAAAGAATGGAGATCAGTATGGGGTAGTATACTGTAAAGTGTTAATCATTTAATTAGGGCGCATTTCTGTTTGACTATTTTTATCATAAATATAAATAAATAAATATAAAAGAGGCGAAATAAAACACAAATTTATTCACAGCGTTCCTTCTTTAGTCAGATGTGAAAAAAAAACTCCAACAAATTTTTTTTTATCACTACACTGTCTCAAATCAAGCACCCAAATCCACCATGATGCGCACATCCGGCAATTAAAACCGTCCGTGTGGAAACATAGCAAAAGTTCCGTTTCCGATTTACTTCACGAATATTTTGTCTACATGCTCTATGTTGAGTTCATCGTTTGACAGTCCTAAATTTAACACATTACAGTACATCATTTAGCAAAACAAAGCAATTTATGGTACCATACTTTATAAACTACACAGTGTACATGTATGTGGCGCATCACATCTGGCGTATCGATATCGTCATCATAAGATCGAAAAATCGTTAATAGAACCAATGTAACTCTGGGACCATCTGTATATATATATTATTACAGTTTACTTCAGAGTTTCTGAGATGGTTTTTGGTGTCTGGTTTTCAGATGACATCGTGGAAAGGTACGATAACTTGTCCAAGGCAGTGAGTGACCGGAACGAGAAGCTGCTGGTGACGTTAACTCGCTCGCTCAGTGTACAGGACGGTCTGGATGAGATGATGAACTGGATGGAGAAGGTGGAGGAGAACGTTGGGGAGAAATCCCAAGTGCTCCTCGACTCAGCAGTTATTGCCGATGCTCTCAGCAAGGAGACGGTACGCGTTTTTCTCTCACGATTCTCAATAACTCGGTTGATAATTTAAAAATCTTATTACAATTCAAGGGTCCCTTGTATCTAATACACAGGCTCTGGAGCAGGACATGTCCAGCAGGCAGAGCAGTATCTCCACTATGAAGGCCAAAGTAAAGAAGTTTGTCGAGACTGCAGAGCCTGTGGCCGCAGCTGCACTCCAGGAAAAGATGGAGGGTCTCGCGCAACGCTTTGACAATGCCTGTGAGAAGCACAAGCAGAAGATTTTACAGATGGAGCAGCTGAAAGACAAGGTGGAGCAGTTCGAGAAGACATCTGAGAAGGTCCAGGAGTTTGTTCTGAAACATTCACACGCTCTCAATGAGGCTGACGGACCTGGGAAAAATGTAAATGAGCTCTCCCAGCTGGTGCAGGTAAACCCCACAATACTGTACTTACTCCTAATCTTCTCACTTTATCTGCTCTACCTTCACACTTACACGTTATTTGAGTTGTGTAATGTCATAGATTTATTGATTTACTCCAAATCTGTGTTTGTAGGAGATAAATGCAGAGATGGCTGAACATGCAAAGGACATGGAAACACTGCACGCATTGTCGAAGGAGCTTTCGAACTCCGGCCCAGAGGGAAGCACGGCTCTAATTCAGGGCAAGATGGCCAACCTGTCCAACACATTTAATACCTTTAAAGACACTGTTAAAGAGAAGTGAGTGTTGTTTTGTGATTATTAATGAATATTTATGAGTCCAGTCCCAAATACAGTCTAAAGCACATAACACTGATGTCCTGACTGCATTATAATGCTGTGTGTGAGACTTCAAATTTCACTGATTCATGATAGAAAATACAATTCGTGCCACCTGCATGGTTGGCTTCATTAGTGAGGATACTGCTGTGCATCGTAACAGTGTGTGTGTGTGTGTGTTACAGAGAGGAGGAGGTGTTGTCTTGCCAGGACCAGCTGGGCGAGTTCAAAGCAGCTGCAGGGGTCTTGATGATGTGGCTGGAGGAGACAAAAGAGCAAGTGCCTGTGGTTCGACCCAACTGCAGTGAACAGGTCCTGGGAAATGACGTGAAGAAAGTCAACGTGAGTGTGTTCTCAGTTCACTGTTTCCCACACAGGTGATACTTTGGGACTGAGGTTAATTATTTATATATTTTAGCGTAACGGTACAAAGAAATGAACAGTCTAGAATTGTTATGGTAGGTTCATTTTAACAGAGAAAATATTTCATCCAGAAAAAAATCATAGATTCTATTATATATAAATTGTTTTGTATTTGATCGAGTGAAATATGTATTTGATCCACAACCAACTAGCAAGAATTCTGACTCCCACACACCCAAATCAGTCGCGTCCCTTTAATAAAGAACTCCTAATATCAACTCATTAATGTGTATAAAAGACACCAGTCACAGAATCAAACTCTTCCATTCAAACCTCTCCACCACCACGGGCGAGACCAAAGAGCTGTCTAAAGGACGTAAAGGACAAGATTGTAGACCTGCACAAGGCTGGAATGGGCTACAAGACCAACATGTTGTTGTCTTGGCTGTATGTTTTTGGTCATTGTCATGCTGGAAGACCATCCATGACCCATCTTCCAAAAGGTTCTCATCCAAATTTGTGCATCTTCTTCTTCTTCTTCTTTCGGCTTCCCCCATTAGGGGTCATCACAGCGGATCATCCGTCTCCAAATCACTCTGTCCTCTACATCTGCCTCTTTCAACCCAACTACCTGCATGTTCTCCCTCACCACATCCATAAACCTCCTCCTTGGTCTTCCTCTTTTTCTCCTTCCTGGCGGCTCCATCCTCAGCATTCTCCTACTGATATACCCCATGTCCCTCCTCTGCACATGTCCAAACCATCTCAATCTCACCTCCCTCACCTTGTCTCCAAAACGTCCTACATGCCCTGTCCCTCTAATAAACTAATTTCTAATCCTGTCCCTCGTCGTCACTCCCAACGAAAACCTCAACATCTTCAGCTCTGCTACCTCCAGCTCCACCTCCTGTCTTTTACTCAAAGCCACTGTCTCTAAACCACACAACATCTCACGTCACATCCAAGATTGTGCATAATGAGTTGGTATCAGGAGGTCTTTCTTAAAGGTACAGGACTAGTTTGAGTGTTTAGTATATATATATAGTGAGAACATTGTATTGGTATGAATTGGGATTTGGATCCCATGGGACAATAAACAGAAGTCGTGGCAGGAGTTGTTTTTAGTCTGATGCAAGGACGGGAGCGAGCAGGCAGATATGAATCTCGTGGGACAAACAAAGACCATGTTAATTAGCGAGCGATAGCATTGGATACGGCAGGATGTGACACGTTTGCGCCTTTTTGTGAAAATTGGGCTTTGCTTGGTTTAGTGCTGGTCACAGTTATAGTGTGGAGTAGATTTGTTTTCTATTTAGGGTAATAAAATAACATCCATTTTCATGAGAGAATACTGCAGCACATACAGACATGCCTAATATCCAGTTTGGCCATGACCTGAACACAGCTTGGGGTCAGTGGTGGGAGGGACGGAGACATGGAGAGAAAATGTCAGAGAGAAGGGAGGGATGAGGGTTGCAGAATGGCAGGAACACCAAAAGACCAGAAGAACGTGAATGTGGACTTATTTTTTTTTTTTTAGAACACACTGATATTGCTTTGACGTGTATCTTGCATCTTTTTCTCTGCTCATAATAAACCATTTGTCTTGCAATGTATTTTCAGTCAGCAGAATTGAAGCAAACTCGGTTCCAGTTGATTTGAACGCGTTGTTGGCGTTTAATGCTGTGAAAATGCGTGTAAACTTGTACGATTTCACTTTGCACCAATATTCAGGAAAAACAGCTCCGTCTCTGCTCAGTGTGAGATTATTTTTAACTAAAGATACACCGCATTTCTACATAGGTATATTTTAAATTCTGAGCCTTTTACTGTTATTATTGTTATTAGTTACACTAAATCGAAAAAAGTTTATTTTAATGTTAAAAATCCTATAAAGGGATTGATTATAAAAGCAGTTTTATGTGACTACGTACAAATAAGGTCAAAGATCTCCATTGTATTAGGATAAAATAAAAAAAAAAACTGTTTTACAGGTTGTCAGAAATGATCCTGAATTTCCTTCTCTGTACTGTTAAAGTCAACTCTCAGTAATAAATTTTTCGAAAGTTAACAGATGCATATTTTGCATTTTTGCTTTTTTACACTGCTTTACAAGCCAGATTTCTCTCGTTTCAGTGCTTGTTAGAAGAATGGACTGCTAAAGCCCCCGCTGTCCAAAATATAAATAGCACAGGCTCTGCACTGTGTACTTTAATCAGTGTTTTGACATCACCAGCCAAAGCCAGAATGCATCATAAATCAGGTATTCCCAAAGATTATTTTTGGAATTTATGAGCACACTTATTGTGCCTGTCTCTGTCCAAGGCGATGTTTCCACTGTGATCTAAACCGGATGAAATGTGATGCATTCTCTTTTCCTTGCCTTAGGTTCATCACTCAGTAATGGCTCAGGTCCAGGAGGTCCATATCTGACGAATAAAGGTAAAAATGTACAGGTTCTCTTTATGATGTTTCCCATGCATTGGAAAACTCTACTTTCCATGTAATGCGCCTTCTCAAAGAATAATACCAATCTGTTCTACAGTCTATAGTCACATCGATTATTTTTTCTGTCTGTTTACAGAGCTGATGCTGGTGCAGCAGAACATGTCCTGCATCAATGAGGATTATAGCAGTCTTGGGGAGCTGCTGAAGGCCAGATCATCAGAGCTAAGTGCTCTGTTGCTAAAGGTCCAAGGGGTCCAACAAGAGGCTCAGACAACACTGCAATGGCTGGAGAACATGAAGAAGACGGCAGTTTCTTGGAACTCTGAGCCAGCAGACAAAGACTCTGTGAAAATGCAGATGGAACGCCAGAAAGTGAGTGCGCTCATGTGTATAGCTGAGAGTGTGAATACAAATTATTTTTTGTTTACATTGAAGTCGCTAATTCTTTCTCTTGTGATCAAGGCTTATGAGGGAAAAATGCACCAAAAACAGCAGCCGTACCAAGAACTGAGGGAGAAGCTTCTCCGCCTGATCGAGGAAAACCCTGATTCACCCGAGGCAGAGAAATGGAGGAACATGCTGAAACAGATGGGTATGCATCTCCTGAAACTAAACCTGTTCCATCATTTTTCAGAACCTTAAACCAACCCTTTGTGTAAAAGCTGTTCTGTAGCTAGAAGAGCACCTTAAATTCAGTATTCTGCATTTTATGAGTGATGTTGTTTGTGCTTTTCTCAATGTTAAAGATGAAGGATGGGAGGAGGTCAAGGGCTGTGTGGAGAATAGGAAGCAGCATCTGGAGGAGTCATCCCGCATGCTGGAGCTCTTCCAGACAAACCAACCCCAGCTCTTACAGTGGCTTCAAGAGAAAGATCTGATGATGAGTGTTCTAGGCCCTCTATCTGTAGACCCTAATATGCTCAACACACAAAAGCAGCAGGTCCAGGTAGGCGATAGTCCAGCAGAAATACTGTTGAAAGAAATCTGACTTTGCAGACTTTGCTAACCGTTAAACAAGATCTGCATTTTAATATCAGTGTGCTGTAATGTGTACGAGGTGGTATCAAAAAGATTCGAGACTCGCTCTGTTCACAAGAAAGTACTTTATCTATCTATCACACTGATGTATGAAGGTCGGTGCTCCCTGTGACTGTGCGTGCAGCCTTGTGCTGCCATCTGTTGGCGTGTTACAAAACTAGTTTCCAAACGTTTTTGATGCCACCTCGTATTCAATGTTCAAAAATCAGGTAAAATAAATACCGAAGTATATAGGCATGGTTTTACTGTAAACACCTTGCACAACATTTCTAACCTTATCCTAGATTCTTCTGAAAGAGTTTGAAGGCCGCAAACCTCAGTATGAGCAGCTGAATGAAGCTGCACTGGTTATCAGTACTGCGTCAGGAAACCAGGACCCTACAGTAGAGGAGGTCCAGAAACAGCTGGATGTTATCATGCAGAAGTGGCGAGGACTGACAAGCCAGTTGTCCGAGCGTGATGCCCTCATTGAGCAAGCTGTGGGTAAGACCACTCGGTTCCACGAGCTTTTACGGCATCTAGGTGAGAGTGCGACAGCACTGGAGTTTCAGCTGAACGGCCAGCAATCCCTCAGCACACAACCCGATGCTGTCAAGAAGCAGTTAGAAGCCACGAATGCTGTCCTGGCAGAGCTGTGCAAGGAGCAAAAGAGGCTAAAGGAGGCAGAAAGTCTGTGTTCTGAACTTTCAGCTCTAGTGACTGAGGAGTATCTCAGAGCCAATCTTACAGCACAGCTGGAAAGTGTCTCCAAACCCTTTAAGATGCTTGAAGACAAAGCAGGTTTGTTGGATTACATTCACAAAAAATGTGTAATTGTTTACATTTAGATCAGAACTTTTCTCTGTGAGGGCCACATCATTTTTCCTTACTTTAATGGGGGTCGGTCTGTAACAGGAAATGACACGGGCCGGAGTGACTACCAGTGTTATTGTGGATATTTTATTATGATTTTCAATGTATTTATTTATAGATTAGTTTATTATTCTGTTCTGCACCATACAGACAAATGAGCATCACTTTTCAGGAGATATCACCTATTAAAAGAGCATTATTACTATCATAATTACATTTTTTCATAATAATTTCTATTGAAATCGTTTACTCACTTATGCGTTCTGTATGCATGTGGCTGGTGGGTAAATATAACAAATAATTAGGCTACGTTAATAACTAGAGGTGGCCGATAATCAGCTGAAAAGGGATCTTGGATAAAAAATAATAAAACATAACATTTCTTGTAAAATAGTGCTGAAATCTATTACCAAAACAACCAATAAAAAAATACAGTACTGAATAATGAAAATGTGTAAGGAAATAAATATGAGTAATTTTATAAATATATTGAATTATATAATGAATAAATTATAAATCATATATAGAATATAGCGCTCTCCGTGCAGCACGCAGTCTTGCGTGTAAAAACAAACAGCACGTGGTGTCAGTGATTCGCCTCTAGAGGCCGCTCTCGTAATGACAACAGACTGTAAGTCGGAAAAAATATGGGTATGGATTTTTGCCGATAGCTGACAGTTTCAGCGATCGATTATTGGTACCTCGACCTCTGGTAATACTGAGGGACATTTTAGTTTGAAAGCTAACCTTTATTATGAAATACAGATATAATATGAGTCAAAAATATTTATAAATAATTTTTTTAAATATGGTTCTGCCATGTTCAGAGGGCCGTTCCATATGTGGTGGCGGGACATATTTTCGTCCGTGGGCCGTAGTGTGGGGCCACTAATTTTAGAGTAACTACTCAGACTCATGCATTTTCTCTTCTGGTATATTTATATGTTCAACAGGTGGCATTTTGACCTTTAAAATTCTTCAGTTCATGAACAGCATTTGCCTTTCAGCACCTTTCTGTCTAAACATTTAGATGTAGCATTGGATATTGGAATTGATTGCAAGTTGCCATTACTTATCTATATTAATGTGTTCTAATTGTTTCTCCAGGAAAGAGGATTCAGAATCTCACCTCAACGTTCGCCAGCTCCCAAGAATTTCATCGGACATCTAAAGATTTCCAGAGCTGGCTAGACCAAATACTGAAGGAGCAGGCTGGGCCTCATCCAGTCTCAACCAAGGAAGAGACTCTGTTACAAAGTCTGAAGGAGCTTAGCGCTGTCCAGAGTGCACTGAGTCAACAAGAGGAACCATACAAAAACATTCTCCGGGATGCAGAGGCTCTCCTACACAATACAGAAGGAGAGGAAAAGTTAGCTCTCCAAGGACAGCTCTTGGCCCTCAGGTCCAACTGGGAGAAAGTAAAGCAGGGTGCCAGTGAGAGAGCAGAGAAGCTTAATTTTGCTATGGAGAGGACCAGAAAATACAAAGAACATGCAGAGAGCTTGAGCACTTGGCTGCAGGAATGTGAAGACAAGAAAAATAAAGCAAATTTCAGTGTGAATCTTGTGGAAGTCGAGAACTCCCTCTCACAGATAAAGGACATTCAGAGGGATGTGGACAAACATCGCGGTCAGATGGAACTGCTGAACGTAGCTGCTGACAGTCTTCTAGAGGTGGCCACAGCAGATGTGGATGAAGTCAATGAAGAGAAGACTGTTATCGGGAAGAATATAGATAAGTTGACAGAAGGTTTGCAGCTCAAGAAAGAAACCCTTGAGAAGCTCTCGCAGAGGTTGAAAGAGTTCAGTGAAGCACATAAAGACATCTCAGACCAAATCGAGGGTGCCAGAGAGCAGCTTGAATCTCAAGCTGGTCTTGGTGTCCAAGGTTTTAGTAACAAGAACCTAACCAACATGAAGTCTGTGCAGAAAAATCTAGAGTGTTTGCAGAACCAGATAGACGACCTCAAAAGCCTGGCTCAAAGTTTGGTAGTGGATGTACCAGAAGTTGATGGGGTGATAGATCTCCTCCTTCAGACAGACACCTTGGAGAAAGAGCACGACTCCATCAGTAAATCAACTGAAGAGCAGTGCTCCACATTGGAGAACAAAATGCAGGGCATTGGACAGTTTCAGGACAGCATCCGGGAGATGTTCACCACCTTTGCAGACCTGGACGATGAATTGGATAATATGGGCCCAGTATCCCGAGACCTGAAAACTCTACAAGATCAACAAGGAACCATTCAGAGCTTTGTGAAAAAACTCCAGGATCTGATGACCAACACGACCAGTGCCCAAGACAACTGCAAGAAGATGCTTGAGTCAGAGGCTTCACCAGATCTTCTGGGCCTGAAGAGAGACCTCGAGGCCCTGAGCAAGCAGAGTGGCAAACTGATGGATCGGGCCATTGGGAGGAAAGAGCAGGTTGAGGATACACTGAAACATCTGGGGGAGTTTTACCACAAGCTGGATACGGTCTCAAAAGAAATAGCTGGTGCAAAGAAGAAAGAGGAATCCCAAGGAACTGTTGGAATGGAGACAGATGTCATTAACCAGCAGCTGGAGGCTTTCAAGGTAGGATCATTCGATTCATGTTGTCATGTTTTCTTGTGTTTTTAGATAAAACTAAAAATCTCTGTATGTATGAATGGATTCATTATGTGTATAAAAGCGGACTGCACATGCACACAGATTCTTTTGTTCTCGTTTGAGCTTCATTTTCTCGACAAAGTGATAATATTATTTATGCTCCAAGAATATTACATATAATACAAGCCTTTATCTTTGTGTCTTTGGTGAAATACTGTATCAGGTATGAGCATGTGCAGCGTGCATGGGCATGCCGTAAACCCAACAAGCAGCGTTCTATTTGGTTTTTATTTTTAACACATACACCAGTGGTGACAAACTTGCTCATAGACGGGACCAAATTAATTAAATACCGGGTTTAAGTAGAGGCCCAAACACCCGTCAAACTGTAATGAACAAGAAGACAAACAGGATAAAAGCGGTACATTCTCAGGATGCTTGGAGTCTTTTCTTGGCTTTTAGTTCATTAATGTTTGGGGTTCAGTTCTGTGATGTGGAAACTCTCAGAAATGTGTGTATCAGTGAGAAGAATCCTGTGTCTCCTTTTGTTCATCTTGAGAACAGAGAAAAGTTGCTCACACAGATACGTTCTTCCAAACATGCAGGGCGTTTGAGCAGCTTTGGGGGATGAAGAATAAAAACTGTGCAGAGTCAAACTAGAAATAGAAAATAGAATAGAAATAGGATATTACATCGTTCCCGGATATAATAGATCCTCAGGCTGGAAGTGGCCCAGGGGCCTTGAGAGCTTTGAAATGTCTGCCACACTCTGTCCAAGATGATAATATGAAGCCCACAAGTTTCCCTCTGCATGTGGACGTCTAAATCTTGAGTATAGCATTCCAACATCATGGGCTGTAAAATTGAGCTGTTCCTTTTTCACAAGTTTTTCCACTTGTTTCTGGAACCTGACTGTTGGGAATGGGGATGTGGTTATTTAGTGGTTACTGCGTTGGATATTGGCTTTGAAGGTCGTAAGTTCAAATCCCAGGTGCGCCAAACTGTCAGTTCTGGGCCCCTGAGCAAGGCCCTTAACCCCGTGGCTGCTCAGTTGTATGAATGGGTCACTTTGGGTAGGAACGTCTGCCGTAAATGGAACGTCTGATTAGTCTGAAAATCTTTGTATTGATATTTTACATATTATAACAACAATTTCAATTAAAAACAAAAAAAGTTTTTCTTGTTCCAGCTGAGCCCCCCCTCCCCCCAGCACCATTACTATACATGCACTTTTTTCATTTATATTATATTATACTAAATACTATCAAACAATTAAATTTGGATCTATTTGCTCTCTGTATGTCCGAAAAAAGAAAAGAAATTGACTACAGTCTTTAGCGGAGCGAGGTGTCCACGAACTTTTGTCCAATTTTTGGATGTAAATATTCTATTTTGCTTGTTAGTTTAACATATTGTGGCCACGTGCTAAAGATGCTTCTTTTCAGTTTGTCAGTGAGCATCTGGTGGTAGCATAAGGGTCCCTTCCCATTGGCTCTTTTTTTTGTTGGAGAACATTCAGTCAGCAGGGAGTCGACATGGTCTTGGGTGCAGAAGTGAGCCGGTTTTCCTGATTCATTCTGTCTGAGAGACACGGCCCTGCCAATATCCCACTGCTCTAAATGAAACGCTTTTCTTTCATCCCGATAACTTCATCTTCATGCACCAGTTATAACCGTTATTAATGTACAGATCCTGTACTGAAACTTTATTCTTTATAGATATTTCGCTTTATTTTTTTTGGTTTATTTTGTTTTTGTTGAGAAAATGGCGATAAAGAATTTCATTAAATAAGCTCGCATAACATTTCTGTGCTTTATTTTAAATTCCTTTTGTATAGCTTCATGGTTAGAGAGAGTTTATTACCAGCTTTAAAAGTACACCGCTTCAGCGCTTACTTCTTTATCTGTGTGGACCATGTGGTTTCCTGGCAGGATTGGAAGTTATATTTCAGTCCAAACATCAAACGTATTTTGCTGCCGTGAGAGGAATTTCTGTAGTGCCGGTATGTTCAAGATATGAGATTTAACCCTAAATCCCTGAAACTCAACCCCTTTTTATTTCTGAACTCAGTATTAAACCTATAAATACACCTTTTTTTTAAATAAATAGATTATAATAGTTTATTATTTAATGCGTGTGAACCAAAATATAGGCGACGGTTAATTTAAATGCATGTGAACTGTGTGTGTGTGTGTGTGTGTGTGTGTGTGTGTGTGTGTGTGTGTGTGTGTGTGTGTGTGTGTGTGTGTGTGTAGCCGGCGTTGTGTTAGGATCAGCTGCAGCTGATCGTTTGGGCCTCATGCTGCTCATGCTGTCGTTCTTTTGTCTCGCTTCTGTGTCTGGGAGGCTCCTCACTGCTCCCTCAGCTGCTCGGTCAAGATCATTATTGTTCTCAGGGACCCAGTCATTTAAGTAAGAAATCAACCAGATCCATAATTCACAAAAATTACAAAATGGAACTTTTTACACTTCGAGCGTTCGGGATCGTTTGTAGAGAACGAGGTGCAGCCGAATTCCTCTGTGCAGTAAACACAATGAGCCTTTCAAGCAGCTTCAGCTCAGACGTTTGCTGTTTATTCAGGCCATTCAGTGAATTCATTGAATCTGATTCGCAGTGGTTTTTCTCAGGACATCCCTTTTTTTCTTTGTCTCATCTTTCTGTTTATTGTGCATACAGAATGAAACTTTGTTAAAGGAAGACAAATTGTTGAGTTTGCAATGAATGAATTTTTTTATGCTGGAGTTTTTTTTTCCCGGAACTTGTCCATGATCTCAGATTCTAACATTCTAACCAAAATGAATTTCTCTCTGAATCATGCCAGTGGCTAGCTCCAAAGGTGATGATGGTTGTAAAAAAAAAAAAAAAGCCTTATGAAGTGCACAGGTTTGAGCTTAGTCATCAGTGAAAAGAAAAAAAAAACCCAGAGAGGAAACATGAGATCCTTGCGCCAGTACAACGAGCCTATCGCACATTGTTGTGTGATCATGACCTTGGAATTTTATAGCGATCCCCTTTCACATGGTTCAACAAGAGTGGAGCTCGAGGAACACCCAATATTCACAATCTCCACCATGTGAGCTCTGAGAAAGGGTTCGGGAGCGCGCTTTGTCCTCAGGAAAAAGACTTTTATTAACCCAGACCTATTGTTTGTGTGTTGACAGAGGTTTTTTTTCAGAAGTGCTGATGTTCCTGTCATCTTTGTGTGCTCTGGTATGCATTCTCTCCATAACCGGCCAAAGCAAAGATCTGTCGTGGCTCTAATATCATATCATCACAACAGTGCATCATTTTTATAGTGGATTTACTGCACAATGTTTAATGTTTGCAAAAGTTCTAAAGTCCAGTTTTACATTTAAATTCTCTGGATTTCGAGGGTCATTAGTTCAAATCCCTGTCACGCCGAGCTGCCTCTCCTCGGCCCCTGAGCGAGGCCCTTAACCCCAAAGCTGCAAATATAATTGCTCTGGATAAAAACGTCTGCCAAATGCCGTAAATGTAAAATCTTATCAGACTTTTTGTCAAATATATATATGTGTGTGTGTGTGTGTGTGTGTGTGTGTGTGTGTATGTGTGTGTGTGTGTGTGTGTGTGTGTGTGTGTGTGTGTGTGTGTGTGTGTGTGTGTGTGTGTGTGATTCATCCTTACTGTAAATCCCACAGGTCTTTTTTAACCACCTATTCATCACTGCCAGCTCCACACAAGTGCAACTAAAGTTACCGGAGTAAAAATCTACTCGAGCAAAAGTGAAAAGTAGCTCAGTAAAATTGAGGTTATTTTTTGAACAGTGTGGGGAAAAAAGGATACGGAGATATAAATCTCAAACAAGCTGTTTTTGTAATTAAAGGAACACCTTTACAAATTAAAGTGCAATACAAATAAAAAACAACACTACACTCTATGACTAGTCTAATGTGAGTTATGCATTTTTGCAGCAAAAAAAACCCAAGAAAAAATGCGAGCGCACGTGTTGAACGTTTCGCATTTTCAGCCTGGTCTGCATCACTGGCGTCTGTCTTGTCCGTCTAAATCTGTCTTTTTTGTGAGTTTAGCGTGTTTCTTCTCCACCCATCAATCAATCGATGCAGTAGTTTCCAGGGTGTGAAATTTCCCCCTTTGCATTGTTATTATTTTTATTACTTATATGATTTAAGATGTAGTTAAGTGCAATACTTCAAACAAAACACAAGTAAAAATAAAACTACAGATTTTAAAAAGTGTTTTGAGTAAAAAAAAACCTACTCAGTTACAGTAACGTGAGTGAATCTACTCCGCTACTTTCCACATACTGGACCCTCACTGCTCACTTTAGAACTTTTTTTACTCGCCTGCTATGAAAACAAGCACTTGGCTGAGATTGTAGTGTTAATACTGAAGACCGATACCTTCTTAAACATTCCAGAGTAATTAAGACAATATACAGATTGGACGAGGGTTCATTGCGTGATCATTCCAGAGAGCAGGAGAGAGAGAGAGAGGAGAGAGAGAGAGAGAGAGAGAGAGAGAGAGAGAGTGAGTATCTATTTCTGCCCTGTGTGATGTCATGCAGGGGGGAGCTGTTCGATCTTTTTTTTCCTCCTTCACTAAAGGAGAGAGGGTTAGATGTTCTCCGAGCTGTAGATGACTAAGAGGTGAAGTCGAATGGGCCACGCTGCAGAGACCGAGGGGGGAGGGAGGGTTTAAATAGGGTCATGCATCTACCAATCAACATGTGCTCTCAGGACAAATGGAGCTGTGGCAGATGTTGGCAGAATAATAAGGAGGGGGCGGGGCTTTGAGCTCGTTGCCAGAAGGGTGGATGTCATTGCCGGGTGGACGACAAGAGAGGCAGGAGCAGCTTTGTATTTATCCTGGAGCCCTGCCGCTTTGTTTTCACAAATTAGAGGATTTGGACCAGGATGTCACCTTCAAACGAAGATAAATTCATTTCTGAGCATTTCTGATCTTTCAGAAGAACATTGAAATTCGAGCACTTTTTTTTCTTTACCCCCCTCGTGGTATTTGTGGTGGAACTTAGGACTGAGGAAGCAGGCAACAATGGGCAAGTTCTGACAGCTTAGAGATATGGATATGAGTGGTGTTGACTGAAATTGGATATTCTTTAATAAAATCAAAGTATTGTAGCGCGTGTAGAACAAATTCTTCAGCCACTTCTCAGCATCTTAAACATATTTTAGAGTTTGGCTTTTTTTCATTTAAAATTTTTTTCGAGAATAAAAAAGAAATATGTTAAGGTTGATATATATTTTTATGAAACACTACTTATCAGGTATATTTTATATTTATTTAATGACTCTTGAGATGCACAGAGATTTTATCGCTTTAGAGTTGTTGCACTGAAGGCGTATACCTCATTATTCAATCGAATGATCCGTTGTCAGAATGGGCAAACCTCTTAGCAGACCTGACTGTCTGCGGCAAAACCCGTCCTGTGTGGGGAAACCGGAAGAAGAAGACCTGAACATCGATGACTGCTATGTTCCCCAGAGGTCCATTTACGACACTGTGCGTCTGAACGAGCAAATCGACTCTGGTTCGAAGGGAAGTCTGACCTCCCGGCACTTCGTTGGCACTTTGCCGTACCCTCACCGCACTTTGGACATGACCACGCTTAGTGGAAACGGTCTCCTGGCCTCGTCCAGCACCTTTGATTTGCACGGGAGGGACGTTACGAGACTGGACGACCGTGTGGTGTTTGATGGGTATAAGATTAACGGGGACGTTATTCGAGGAACCGGAACCGTTCTTGGTAGGCCACGTGTACAGGGTGATAAAAAAGAGCCTCCACAACACAGGCGTTCTTGGAAAAGCTTTGGGCCGAGCAACCTTAGTGAGTACGGAACCTTGTGTGCTGATGTACAAGACCGGCAAGCACTTGTTCGAGTGGGCCCGGGTCGGAGCATGACCAGTTCCTTAACATCCGAGGATGATTCCGGCCTGTGCAGCCCCACGACAGATCAAGAACGACGGAAACAGAAAGCCCTGATGAGACCTGCTCTAGGTACCAGAAGCCTCTCTTCTACCGAGGCTGTTCATGTATCTGCTGAACTGAAACCAGGTGTGTCTCTCAGTTCAGGACAAGAAGAATTTCCATTCTCCCCTGTCAGAAGCTTGGTACCAACTACAGTCTACTACACAGACTCCACAAGGCATGAGGAACAAGACACATGTACCATAGATCTTAATAGTGAACACATTCCCAGTGAACTTTCCTCCGAGTTACAAAGCCGGATAACAGCAGTGTCATCAAACAGAGAACCAAACACTACCTTCAACACCCAGACCGGGACGTTCTCGGGATACGACGAGCTTCCCACATCTGAGCTTCCAGAGGAAACATCTCAGGATGAGTGCGAACTCTTATGCGTGGTCGTAACGCAGCCGGAGCTGGTCTCAAATCGTAGGACGTCTGGAGAGCAACATGTGACCAAAGATGTAGAGTGTTATGAAAATGAGCGGAGAGCAACAGAATCCAAAATGGCCGATTTAGAAGATTTCTTGTTGTCAGTGGAAAGGGAGGCATGTCTTGCCAATGGAATCAAACAGACTATAAATTATATAGGGGATGACGAGCTGGAGAGCTTGTTAACATCCTTAGCGGCGTGTTCTCAGATGGATCTCATGGACGCGAGATCTTCGCAGGTATTTCACAACAAACCCCCGTTTTGCATAAGGCCTTGTCTTTTTAGGTGAACATGACATATGTTTATGAATTCCTGGGAAGTTAGATAGTACCGCACTCCCTTTATCTTGATCGCAAGCAGGATAAATGAAGTTCGGTGCAATAATCTGTCAGTGACTCAACTCCTCTGATCCTGCACAGATCTGCGTTGACTGCAGCTCTCAGACACAGACTTCTTGTTTTAGACTGTAGGTTATGTATAGTGGAGACTCTTGCCATAAAAGGAATTAGGAAAAGTCATCATTCATTTACACAACGCTGCAAAGGAGCAGGTACTCCAATAAAGGTTTACTCAGAGAGGAAAGTCTTCCTTTTCTGCTGTTTATTTGTTTGGGGTTTTTTGTCTCTGTAAGAATTTGGACATGTTTTTAGTTTAAACAGAAGGTCTGTACCACTGCTCAAAATAGAAATACTTCAGTAAAGATAGACAAATACGCAAAAAACCCACTTAAGTACAGTGACAGGTTATAATTACTTCCTTACTGTCCACCGCTGCGCACTAAATGGCAACGTTTCCAAGTAAACCTAATTATTTATGTCTTGTACAGTCAGTAACCGGTTTGTTCGCTCGCCTTCATCCTGACCATTAGTGAAAAAAGGACCACCAACCTTTAAGATGTTATTTTGGCAGTGGCCCATTCATAGCACAGCCTTGACACTGACATGGTAGTGTCACGTTGTCACAAGTGCTGGTACAAGTGTGTCAGGTGGTGTGAACATCAGGTCAGTATTGGGGTGGTCCTGTGCTGGAGCCTTTTAAGCTGATGGATGAAGATGATGGGTGCATTTTTTGAGCAACAGATGGGCAACAATCAATCATTGTATTGCCTACAAATTGATTATATGGTACCTAAGTGAAGATGCAGACTGCTTGAAACTTAAAACACTGGCAACCGAATGTATATGAATCTTCCTAATGAAGCCAAACATTTTTTATGAACGAGAGCGTTGATATTAGAAATAGAAAAGAGAAAATAGTGCAAGGTATGGCTGAAGAACACTGGTTTTGTGCTTGTGAGTTCAGACCCATCACAGTTAGCAGCTGGAAGGTATTCCTTCGTGTGAACCACATGCCAGATGAACAAATGTGCCAAATGGGTATTTGTTATTTTTTTAAACAACCATTTCGAACGGCTTTAATCACTTACTAATCAGGAAACCGTAATAAATGACTCTGTCTCTATAAGTCATGTGTCTTAATGGGATTCGCATCACTGTTTCCATCTGACGCGTCATTCTGTTACCCCACTGATTTCAGGTTTTCCAGAAAGAGACGATTGAGTCACTCCAAACGCAATTGCAAGAGCTGAACTGGTTAGGCCAGGGGCTTATTCAAAATGCTTCCAAAGGAACCAGCACCAAATCGCTTGAACACGACCTGGAGGAGGTCAATACGAGATGGAACACCCTGAACAAAAAGGTTAAGAGGAATTAAGTGCAAATTTGAGGGGGAAAAAATGTCATCCAATTTCTTTTGTTGCTTTGTTTTTCTAACATCTGAATCGTTGTATCGATGACGCTCTCAGGTAGCAGAACGTTCGGTGCAGCTTCATGAAGCCTTGCTGCACTGTGGAAGGTTTCAGGATGCTCTCGAGTCGCTGTTCAGCTGGCTTAAAGATACGGAAGAACTGGTGGACAGTCAGAAGTCTCCATCAGCAGAGTTTAAAGTTGTTAAAGCACAAATACAAGAACAGAGGGTAAGAGCTTAATGGTTCCACAGAATTTTGTGACCGACCTCAATTTTAAAATGTTCAAAAATAATGTTTTTTTTATTTTTATTTTAATATGAGCTCAGGATTTTTCTGGAGATTTGGACAATCTACAGATTGTTATATGCATCATACAGATTGCATTTCCTTTAAGACCATATGCTTATGTTCCTCTGGTTCATCCAGCTCTTACAGAAACTGCTGGACGACCGCAGCCTCACGGTGGAGCTTATTAAGAAGGAAGGGGCGAAAGTGATAGAGATGGCTGACTCTGTGGATAAGCAGAAGATTGGAAAGGAGATTGATATCCTGAGGAAGAGATGGGACGCTCTGCTAAAGAAAGCTGAGAACAGGTAAAAAACACAATTTCTTAGGGAATGAATCTAAAGAGTTCCCTTGTATCTGGAGGCTCAGGAAACCTTTTTTCTTGAGTATAAGTAAATGGGACTCATAAACCAGTGTTGATCCAGGTTTATAAGACCTAGATCATAGGTCCCCAAACTACGTCCTGCAGGCTGAATACGTCCCGCCCCCACATTTGGAACAGCCCTCTGAAAAATGCCAGAAACATATTTTGAAAATGTAATTTAAAATAAATGTTTTCATATCTGTATTTGATGATTAAGGTTGGTTTTCTAAACTAAAATGTCCCTCAGATATTAATAGATGTCGAGACACTGATAGCTGGAACTAGCTGTCCGGTTCGCTCTCATTACAAGAGCGCCCTCTAGAGGCAAATCACTGATACCGCATGCTGTTTGTTTTTACTCGCGAGACTGCGAGTTCTGTTACCTACCGACTCGATTAAAAAAGGAAAAAACGATGTGGCCCTCACAGACCAAATTATGGAACATGGTCACTTAAATATGGCATGGACGCTGTGGTTTTAACGCTAGGCCATGATTTAGACCATCTTGTTGTTGTTGTTGTTGTTGTTGTGTATACTAGGTTTCTGTATCTGTTCATTATGTGTGTTGGGCCACTATTTTTTTTTTTCCATTTCCTGGTAGACACAAACAGTTGGAGAGCATTTTGGGGGTGGCCCAACAGTTCCACGAGACCCTGGAACCACTAACAGAATGGCTCACTGCTACTGAGAAATGCCTGGCCACTTCCGAGCCCATCGGCACCCAAACATCTAAGCTTGAGGAGCAGATCTCTCAGCATAAGGTACATGCCATGGAACTGCCATACCTTGTTTTTTTTTTTTTTACATGACCTATTTGCTTTGGTTATTTTGCAGTAGATATTTTTTACTGCTGCATGTGTTTTTCATCTTTATGTTTGTTTTTAAGTTACTTTTTTTTCTTATTCTCTTTATGTTGGGATCATCATCCCCCCCACCCATGTGTTTCGCTTCATCTACTCGGTTTGCCATCCCTGCTAATCAGGCTTTAGAGGAGGAGATTATAGGGAACGGTAAAAGCTTGTACCAGGCCATGAGTCTCGGTCAGGCTCTGCGCTCTCTCAGCTGTGTGGATGATAAAGAGCTCATCCAAAGTAAACTAGACAGCACTCAGGGCAGCTACATCGAGCTGCAGGAACGCTGCCGCACCAAAGCCGAGCTGCTTCAGAGGGCCCTGGCTAACACTCGGCTGTTTGGAGAGGACGAGGTAGCGCTCATGAACTGGCTGGACGAAATCCACGGCAGACTGGGACACGTCTCTGTCCAGGACTATACACCGGGCGTACTGGCAAAACAGCACTCTGACCAGCTGGTAGAACAGAACCTCCTCCTCTTCAGTCTTCATTCGTTTTAAAACCATCATTATTAATTTATCCTGAATTGCTTTCGTCGATATTTATGGATTTAGTTGCATTGATGATCTCGTTATGTGCTTGTTCCATGGTCAAGGCCCTTCATGAGGATATCGAGTTCAGGAGACAGCATGTTGAACAGGCTCTGCAGAATGGACTCGAGCTGCTCAAGCAAACCACAGGCAAGACCCTGAATCACATTGGGGTAGTAATGTGTCACATCGCTCTGCGTTTTCTTCTTTAATTATACAGGGTGGCGTAGGGAGATTTTAGAACTAGGATTTGGCAACCCTTGGACATCGGTGTTAAACCGCTTGCCGTTTCTTATAATGGAGCGGTGAAGTGGATCGCGATGAGCGTTCCCTGTAAAACCTTTCATAAAAATGTCGATAGTGTGAGACCTGCGCGAAGGGAATTTGAGCTTCATTACCGGTTAGGACGTCATGATCGCGTCCCGTCTCCTCATTTCAAAGAAACGGGTTCAGCTTTTAAAAAGAAGTCCCCAGGTGATGTTCAAACTAGAGGTGTGAATTTTCACTGGTTTTACAATTCGATTATGATTATCGTATCAATGATTCAAATCATTTCGATACCACGATGCAGGTTATATCAACTATTTTTAATATTACTGCACATGGCTACATTTTTATCACTCGCTGCCGATCGCCATTTAAAGCAGGAATGACGTCAGTAGGCTGTAATATATTACTTAGAATCGTCCACATCCGCATCGTGATGCATCATAGAAACGATTCATCTCAACACCCCCTGAGAAATGAATATACAAAACATAAAGAATGTGTTTTTTTTCCAGTCTACACAACTGATCTCACTGTTTCACACTTGTGTAGGTGATGAAGTCGTCATTATTCAGGGCAAACTGGACGGAATAAAGACAAGATATGCCGACATAAGCACAATGAGCAGCGATGTAATGAAGACCCTGGACAAGGCTCTGTCTCTGGCCGATAAGGTACAACATACACACGAGGAGCTGCGCGTCTGGTTGGAGAAGGTGGAGTCTGAATTAGCTACGTTTGGAGCTCAGGAACCAGTGGGAGAACAACTCAGTCAGGTGCAAGAAAGGCAGAAAGTGAGTACACTTCTTCAGCTTGAAAGAGAAAGAAACAGGATGCAAGAACAGAGGATAACTGTGTATGTGTTTCTTTTAGTACGCAAAAAATATACTTTATGTAATTTACTGACTGTGTTTCATGTCCAGGCATTAATGATGGAAGTTCAAGAGCACAAGTCAGCAGTAGAGACGCTGAACGATGTAAGCAGCGCTCTGTTAGAGCTGGTGCCATGGCGTGCCCGAGAGGGGCTTGACAAACTGATCACAGAGGACAACGAGCGCTACAGGGCAGCTAGCGATGCCATCTCTCAGCATGTGGACCAGACCGGAGCGGCCATCTTAAAATCCCAGCAGGTAAATTGCAACAAATATCTCAGCAAAATAAACCATCAGATTTTTTTTAAAGGCTTCTGATTGGCTGTTGATTGATTTGCTGTGATGACCAGGTTTGATCAGACCTTGATTGGATAATGTAATGTTTTTATTATTCGCAATTGTCATGCGATTAATTTTTTTTCCCAACCAGCTATTTTGTGAATTGCAATGATGTTGCGTTGGATGCGGAACTGCATTTATCCGTTATTTTAGTAATCAAGTGTTCTACCGATTAGTCCATCGATCAGTCGAGTAATCGGATACGAAGTACTTTTTCTTCATTAAAAAGCAATACTAAATATACAGGAGAAAAAACGACGGGTCTCTTAAAATGATTTGTTTCCTTTTTTTTTTTTTTTTTTTTAAGAAAATATCCAATTTTTATTGCTGAAATTGCAGTCTGTAAAAACTAAACCCCTTTAGTACATTTAATCGCCGTATTACATCAAAATTCAAATACAAATGATATAAATCCAAAAAAACATAAATCAAAATATAAAAATCTATATTAAATAAAAAGAAAGGTAAATGCACTGTGTGGTGTTTACTTCATGTTTTAGTTTGAAATAAACTTTGTTTCCTTTGGCCTGAATCTTCTCGCATCTCGCTGTTTTCTCTCCGTTCCTCTTTTTCATTTTGCAACATCTTCTGTGTTTATATTCTATATTCTGTAAATAATTTGCCTCAAGGCTTCTTTGCATTCGAATTACTGGAGTTACTCAAGGAATCGTTTCAGCCCTAGTTTGAGGCATTATTTTTGATATGCATTTTAGCATTTGGGTTCTTCTGTTCAGTTTGAGCAGGCTGCAGACTCTGAATTAGCCTGGCTGACTGAAGCAGAGAAGAAGTTGTCATCTATGGGGGACATTAAACTGGAGACGGAGCAGACCACAGCTCAGCTGCAAGCGCAGAAGGTTAGTCTGTTGCATTTGGGTCATTAGGGGTGTGCTGAACAGGAAACATGCGTATGTATGGCACATGGCGTCAACAGAAATGCTCTCTGTGTTTAAGGGCTTTTCTATGGACGTTATGAGGCATAAAGATAGCGTGGATGATATCACCAAGTCAGGCGAGGCGTTAATGAACAGCAAAGACGAGACTGAGAAACAAGCTCTAAAGGTGAACTAAGTTAAATATATATATACGAGAAAAATGTACGCTGAAGTTATTATACGAGATGATTTTTGGCTGAGATTAATGTCGCTGTATTGTTCAGACTAAGATCCAGGCTCTGGTGGAGAAGTACAACGTGGTGAGTCAGTTGAACTCAGAGCGCTGTCTGCAGCTGGAGAGAGCACACTCCCTGGCCTGCCAGTTCTGGGAGACCTTTGAGGAGCTCTGGCCATGGTTGCAGGAAACCCAGGCCAACTTCACCCAGCTTCCTTCACCCGGCATTAAGTACGACACTCTCAGACAGCAACAAGAGGACCTGCGGGTAAGAAATTTCCGGAAAACCCAACAGGAACTGTAATTGTACGAGGTGGTATCAAAAAGACGCTTAAAAAACCTGGCACACAATTTGCCCGATTTCACTGTAGCTCTTTGTTCTAACTCGTTGTCCCCGATGAAATCGCACGTGGGCAGAATAGCAGCAGTTGCACTTTTGTCTTTCGGTGAATTTAGGTGCTTCCTGTGACTGTGCGTGCAGCCTTATGCTGCTATCTGCTGGCTTGTGACAAAACTAGTGGTAAAACTTTTTAATACCACCTCATATAAGGCGAAATTTTTGGCAAATTTTGATGGGAATAATAGTTACAGTTATAAATAAATATATACATTCTTCCAGATATTTTCTAAATAGTATATTATTTGCTTTTAGCAAATGAGGGAGCTGATTGCAGAGCACAAACCCCACATAGACAAAATGAACAAAACGGGTCCCCAGCTGGTGGAGATCAGTCCCCTGGAGGGTGAAACCATCAGGGAGAAATATCAGGCCACGGATAAGTTGTATGCACAGCTAAAAGCAGATGTTAAGCAGAGAGCCGCTGCCCTGGACGAGGCCATCTCTCAGTCTGCTCAGGTTTGTCTTTGATTCTGTTCTCTAATGGTTTTGCTTTGTGCCACTACGAAAGTAAATGTAATTTGTTATTGTACTTAAGTAGCTTTTTCGCGTATCTGTACTTTACTTTACGATTTTTACTTTTTAACTACATTTTTTTTACAAAGTCAAATATTTTACTTTTTACTACATTTTGCGAAGTCGGTCGTTTGATTGAAAACTGATTGAACATACAGTTCAGCATCAATTTAACAGCAAGTAGAACATTTAAAGAGGAACAAATGATGGAAGAAACTCCAGACTCGAACTCGACACAACACCTGTGGCCAAAAACAACTAGTTAAAAAAGAAGGTTTTGGGCTCATGATAATTTTTATAGAAACCAATCAGAATTGTTGTGCTGAGAGTAACAGAGTCTTTTCACATAAACTGAGGTGATCAAGCAAAGAGTCTTGTGATAAAAATGATAATAGAACAATTGTAGCCATAATAAATCACAGTACTTTGGATACTTGAGTACATTTAAAGGCAAAAACGTTTGTACTTTTACTCGAGTGAAAGTTTAAAGGGACACTTTTACTTTTACCGGAGTGACATTTTACACATTTTATTATTATGGATGATTTTTTTTTCATTTAAAATCATCCATTAATTGATTTTACGTACAGAAAGATGAATGTGTGGATCGGGGAGCGTAGTTTAATGTTTATGTTAAATCCTAATGCTCTTGGCTGAATACGTCTCCAAAATACCGAAGCTGTTATTAGTCTTATGTTTCCTAAGTGAAATCTGAATGAGGTCTTTTTCACGTCCTACTAACACAACTGACAGCTTGTTAATGAAGTGTTCTGTAAAAACCCTTTGATTGTATTCCTTTGGCAGTAAATCATAAAACACAGTTTAGTCTGTTTTTGTCAGCAAAGGATATATCAGTCTTAACCTCGCTGATATGAGCAGGAGGAAATGTGAGGCCTGGCAGACAATTTCCACTAAAAACTTCCTGACAAACTGGTGGCTAAAATGCCTACAAGTGATTACCTGCTACAGTGAAAGGTCTCCTAAGTGCTTCAGCTGAAAGACCTCTTGCCTGATTGCTCTTCTGCTTACAGCTTCGTATGTACTATTTGTAAAAATTGCTCTTTTAATGTGATTTTTTTTTTTGTTTCCTCCCAGTTCCATGATAAGATCGACCCCATGCTGGAGTCCCTGAATCGTATAGCGGAACGCTTGCGCCAGCCCCCCTCCATCTCAGTGGAGGTGGAAAAGATCCGCGAGCAGATTTCCGAGAACAAAGCCGTGAATGTAGACCTGGAGAAACTGCAACCGTCTTATGAAACTCTGAAACAGCGAGGAGAAGATATGATCACTCGCTCAGAAGGTGCAGATAAAGACCTGTCAGCTAAAGGTAGGCTTTTTTTTTTTTTTTTTTTTTTAAAGATAAAAAAAACACCTAAAAACATAAATAATCCAAAGTCTTTACAAACATTTGGGTTTTTTTTTTTTCACAGCCGTACAAGACAAACTGGATCAGATGGTATTTGTGTGGAATGACATCCACGCTCTTCTGGAGGAGCGGGAAGCTAAACTTCTCGATGTGATGGACCTGGCTGAGAAGTTCTGGTGTGACCACTGTGCTTTGATCATCACCATCAAAGACACACAAGACCTGCTGAAAGACCTGGAGGAACCTGGAGTCGACCCTTCTGTTGTTAAACAGCAACAGGAGTTGGTGGAGGTCAGAGAGCAATTAGTGCTTCAGTTAAATTCCAATATATGTTCAAAATAATACTGGGTGTGAGAACAGTTTGGAGCAAAAATGAGATTCATTCAGCCACAAAGGTGTTAGTAAAGTCAGGTACTGATGTAGGTGAGAAGGTGAGGAGGCCTGGGGTGCAGCCATTCATGTTCAATAGGGTTGGAGCTCTATACTGTAGCAGGAGATCTTCTTCACACTTCCAACCCATGTAAAGCAGATCTTCATGGAGCTGGCTTTGTGCAAAGGGGCATTGTCATGCTGGAACAGGTTCGAGTCTCCTAGTTCAAGTGAAGGAAAAATGTCATGCGAGAGAAAGAGTAGGAAGTATCCTGTTTAACGTATTGTTCTGATGGTGAACTTCACTGGTTACAGGTGTACAGAGAGGAGATCGATGGTCTTCAAGACGAACTGAACGTGGTCCAGAATCTAGGAGCTGAACTGATGACAGCCTGTGGAGAACCAGACAAGCCTGTCATCAAAAAGAGCATTGATGAGGTAACAGCAGATAGAAGATGAAGCATCCACAGAGAACTTATAGGAGTTTTACATTTCTGCTTAAAAGATTGGATTCAGAAATGTAGTGCATGTGTTTAAACACCTCATTTTTTAAGTGTTATATGATCAAATCATGTGCAACAATTCGAACATTTTTCTCATTATACATTTTCTTTTGTTAATTCTGAGTAAATTGCTCACTGCTTTAGAGATGTGTACGTGATTTTAGACACAGAAACTAATTCAAACCATATCTGCTCTGTCTGCCAGGTGAACACGGCATGGGAGACTCTGAATAAGACGTGGAAGGAGAGAGTGGACAGACTCGAGGAGGCCATGCAGGCGGCTGTGCAGTTCCAGGATTGTCTTCAGGTACAGCAGCTCACCTATGTGTTAAAAAAAAAACATTTTATCCGTACCAAATATATATTCATGTAGTAGCAGTGTTACCATATAATACCAATCATTTTACATTATTATTTTAAATTAGGTCTTGATTTTATCTATGTCATCCTTTATATCAGAAACAGAAGACAAGAATACAAAATTTCAGAAATTGACTTTCGATATGATATAAATGATAAATTCACACACTGAATAAATGCATTATCCAAATCTATGAATACCATGTTCAATATTATACCATCGTACCATGTGCAATTCCATACTATGTGCAATATCACATGAACAATATGTTCTTAGTACCCAAAACCTTTGTACTTTTTAATTACATTTGTATATTTAGAATGTCATAAATTATTTCAATTGTATTTCATTTATAATCATTTGTGTTTCTTGTAATCTGAAGCAGTCTCTAGTAAAATCTTTTATAGAAAATTGCTTGTGGCATCGTAATCAGCGTAATTTCTCAAATGAGTATCTGAGTCTCAAATACATATTTATTCGCCGCATTATTTAGCCGTTATGGCACGTCGCTGTGTGCACATTTAGATCACATCGCTGTGTTTGTGTTATTTAATTATCTGGATCAAGAAAAAGCAGGTTTAATCCAGATTTTTCCTGCATCCCTAGGGGTTTATTGTGGTATTGCAGGGATCACATTAAAATAATTATAATAAAAACAATAATAATTATAATTATAATAAAACAACAACAATAATAACAACAATAATAATAATAATAATAATAATAATAATAATAATAAGGTTAGTAGTTTAGGTTATACGGGTCCAACTGGGAAACAGGCTTGGAAAGCATCAAATATTGTACTGAGGACTGATTTCTTCTCAATTGAAATCAAAGGGAATCAGGTCTACAGTGTTTTAATATAAGTCAGTAACACTTTATTCTTCCTCTACAGGGCATGTTCGACTGGGTGGATATTTTGGAGGGTAAACTGGATTCCATGTCGCCTGTGGGCACAGACTTGGAAACTGTAAAACAGCAGATTGAGGAGCTCAAGGTATTACTTTACTGTGGATTATCGTATAAATGTCCTGCCTCTCAACACACAGGCTTGGTCATATGTGGCTTACATACAGATAAAAGCATGTAAGCATGTGTCCGTGATCACACCCAGCCATGCCTCGTTTTGTTTTGTTGGATAAATGCAGTGAGCATACAGGCGAAACACCAGCTGTGTTTATTCAGAATAATGTCGTTTTCACATGAGCAGTTCAAAGAAGCATTGTCTAAGACAAACCACAATCGTCTATTTATGATAGTTGAGCTATGGACATGTTCATATTTTTATAGGTCTTCAAAGGTGAGACATACCAGCTTCAGATTGAGATGGAGAGGCTAAATCACCAGGCAGGACTGCTACTGAAAAAAGTACTGGAGGAGGCAGATCGCATTGCCATTCAGGAGCCTATGAATGAACTCAAAATGCTTTGGGAGAATCTGGATGAGAAGGTCATCAGTAGACAGGTAAGGTATTAAGCTGGTACTTCCTGGTGTCATTTATGCTGCTCAACCTTGGTGTATGACTTTTGGTACTTGGGGAATTAATAATGAAGGAGAGCACGGACTAAAGTCCCTACATTGGGTTACCCAGTGTCTCTGGATCTTTAATAAAAAATGGATGTCTCGTCTGTTTTTACAGCACAAGTTGGAGGGAGCCTTGCTGGCATTAGGGCAGTTCCAGCATGCTCTGGATGAGCTTATGACCTGGCTGACTAATACTGAAGAGCTGCTTAGTGGACAGAAGAAAACCAGTGGCGACCCCAAAGCTATTGAGATAGAACTCGCCAAACATCATGTAAGTTTTATTTTATTTTATTTTTTATTTTTTTTGCACTACAAAGGCGTGTTTGTGGAAGATGTTAGAAGTCAGAAGGCACTTAAGTAAATTGATGATTTGCTGTGTGTCTGAACCGGAGAAATAAAAGTGAACTATTTATACCATATTGAATTGTATTGTATGTGTGTTGAATCGAATGGAAATCAGATCGCACTGCATCGTAATAGTGGGGAATCGTATGGCATCACATCGGTAGCTGCTTCATTTGTATCCTTAACGTATCGTATCGTTGACTATGCATCGAGATGCGAATCGCATCGGCCTCAGTTATGGAGATGCACAACCCTAATGCAATATATATTTATCAATGAAATATTCAACTCTAATGTATAACAGATGAGTGTGTGGAAATTTATGATCATTATGTTTGCATTATGTTTGTGAGATCTTCCTTTTTATTTTTTAACTCTCAGGTGCTGCATAATGACGTTTTGGCCCATAAGACCACGGTGGAGGCAGTTAACAAGGCTGGCAGAGACCTGATTGAGTCCAGTGCAGGAGAGGAGGCATGCAGCCTGCAGAACAAGCTGGAAAACCTTAACCAATGCTGGACAAAGATCCTGGAGAAGACTGAGAAGAGGAGGCATCTTTTGGACAACGCCTTACTCCAGGTCCTACTCATTTAGTCATTGGCAGCTTCACTAGGTATAACAGGGTGATCGTTTTTTGCATCAAATTTGGCCTGTGAGATCATGAGATGAGAATTCTCTTAATTAGAAGAATGAAACATAAACAAGCCACATTCTGAGCTTTTCTTTCACACTATAAAGGGGCTTAACGCTGTAGTTCTGTCAGAGGTCTGAATACTGTGCACAGTTTTATTATGAACTGCTCACTAGTCAACTTGAATATGACACATACCCAGGGACGGATATAGAAAATTATTTATGGGGTGTCATGAGAATTGTGAGTGGTGGCAACACTGAAACAAGCATCCTTATATGGTATTTGTGGATTTAAGAAATTATCTACATATTTGGTGTGTACACAGGGGTGCACATTTTTATCTTAGTCTATAACAATTAAATGTGTGATTGACTTGGAATTGGAAACACATAAAGGAAATTAGATGGCAAGGTATATTTAACTTATGCAAATACTTCGATTTATTAAAAGGGCCAAGTAGAGTCATTCACTTGAGATCAGACTGGTTGCACTGAATGTGTTTTTTATTCAGTAAAAGGAAGCAGTTCATAAGAGTCATTTGTTTGGACTTCACTGTAGTAGAAAGACAGCGTTTATTCCCGTTATTTATGGGAATATGTTTTTGTTATAGTTTTTTTAAGCACCACTGATGTAAATCTGTCAAGAATTTATTTATTCATACATTTATTTATTATCGTGGCTGGGGTGGCAATGCCTTTTTTTTTAGAGTGCCACCTCGTGCCAGCCCCATACCTGGTTATGCAATGTGCTAACATGGATGCTGAATATGCCATAATCAGTGTTTTAGCAGATCTCAGGATTCCCACATTTCTGTGTCAGAGCTTTTATACTGATGCATTATTAGCTGATATATGAATACAATATTATTACAGAAATATCAGTTAATTCCCTATGAAAATAATACATTTCACATTCAAACCAAGTGAATTCAAACCACTGAATGACCAAAGATGCAGTGCAGACGATATCCAGACGATATCCAGACGATATCCAGACGATATTGTCTCACTAAACTTTCCTTTTGTTATTCATCCCAGATTTTTTATTCAGATTCATCCCATTTATTTATTAAATGACATATATATATATATATATATATATATATATAAATAAAAAGAAACATCCATTTTAAACTAAACTCTTTCTTTCATGCTTTGAAACCTGCACTAATGAACTCCATTGTTGTGCCTGTATTGTGTTGTAGGCCCAAGGTTTCCATGGGGAAATTGAAGATATGCAGCAATGGCTGAAAGACACCGAATGTCAGCTGTTAGCATCAAAAGCAGTTGGAGGCCTACCAGACACGGCCCACGAGCAGCTTAACACCCATCTGGTATGTATTTAAGACTCTGAAAAAACCTGCTGCTGATGGCAAGCGTGAACACATTTTATCACACACAGTTCAGGGCTTTTATGTTTAACACTCATAAAAAGACCTATTTAGATTGAGCTTGTTAATAAAGCTAGACTTTGAGTATATCGATATTCAAAATGTTTATTGGGTCTTTATTTTGAACGGTGCAGACTGCAAAACTTCCTTCTTGATAAACCAACTAATTCAGGGGCCTCCAAACATTTTCGATTTTATTATGATTTTATATATATATTAAATATTCCTCCTAATGCTGGATTAGTTTATTATTTTTCACTTTTCATATATTACTTCTTATAAAAAAAAAAAAACTGAATCATAAATATAAATATATTTGTTACTTAATATAATTAATAAATAATAAATGCAGCACTCTCCGTGCAGCATGCAGTCTTACATGTAAAAAGTAACAGCATGTGGGATCAGTGATTTGCCTCTAGAGGCCGCTCTCCTAATGCCCGGTATGATCGGTATGGTTTTTGCCGACAAAAAAGCCAACCTTTATTATCAAATATAGACATTATATGACTAAAACATATATTTACATTTCTATAATATGTCTCTGGTATTGTTCAGTGGTCCGTTCCAAGTGCGGGGGCGGGACATATTCAGCCTGCGGGCCGTAGTTTGGGGACCCCTTGAGCCAATTAGTTGCATAAAATGAGGGCAATCTTATACCAGTATGTACAAATATTTCTTAATTTTGCCTTTTAAAGGATGTGGTGCATTCTAATAGTCTGTTAGAGGTCTGTAATAACATCACTTATGGAGTATCATTCATTCCTGAATTCCTTCCTTTCAGGAGGCTGAAGATAATGAGATATTTATACCTAAAAACATGATGTTGTTTGTGTTTGTGTGTAGGAATTATGTAGTGCAGTGGAGGTAAAGGAAGAACTCTACCAGCAGCTTATTCACAAAGGTCAGAAGCTGATCGCCTTGACTCCAGAGAACCAGGACAGCAGTATTGAGCAGGACCTTCACAACCTGCAAGAAAAGTGGGAGAGCGTTCAGGCCAAAGTGGCTGAGAGGAAGGTGAGGGGTCTGTGGAAAAAGCTTCAGATTGCACAAAGAAAATGCTCCATTGGGAATCAGTTTGTGTAGTGGGTCAGTGCTTATTAAAGCCTGGTTTGGTCCAGACACGTTCTTCACACTGCCCTGATGCTCTTTGATAAATGATATCAGAATGAAAGCATGACCTGGTTTATTTATTAAATGACATATATATATATATCTTTGTGAATATACAGAAATATATATATATAT
>JAAIIK010000090.1:1140418-1151321 GCA_014706435.1 Silurus glanis | reverse complement strand
GTGTGTGTGTGTGTGTGTGTGTGTGTGTGTGTGTGTGTGTGTGTGTGAGATGCCGCATGCCGACAGCATATTCAGTCGCTCACTAGACGCATCGTATCATCGGCCTTGAAATGAAGATTTCATTTGGACCCATTTTTGAAAATGGGCTTCCATTTTTTGTCATAAAAAATCCATCCACTGTATATGTGCAAGTGTGTGTGTGTGTGTGTGTGTGTGTGTGCTTCTGCTAGCTTCTGACTCGTTACTCCATGTGCACTCTTCATAGCTAAAGGTAGGACCAACGTGGAGTTGCGCGAGAAGTTCATTCTCCCGGAAGGGACCACGCAAGTGATGGCCAGCTTTCGCTACAGAGGTCGAAGATCTCGGCCGTCCTCTAGAGGTGCCTCTCCAAACAGGTCGAACTCCAGCCACAGTTGTCCTGTTCAGCCCAACCTTCCTGCACCTGGAACACCCAAGGTGGGAGCATTTTACACGTTGCATTCGCCTCAGGTGAAAGATAACGCACTTGTGGCGTATATACACACGTTTCTGACAGACGCATTAAATATCCTTAACGGTTTTATTAACTAGTTCATGTTTATTTCTTAATAATTGCTATAACACTAGAAAAGTCATCCTGAATCACTTCTTTCTAGAGTTTGTCTGGTTCTTGTAATAAAACGAATGAGATGCAGGCCACCCATTTCGTCTTCATTCATTACATACCGCACATTAAAGTTTACCGCCTGGGAAATTACATAAGTCACAAAATGCCACAAATGATTTTTGCACCCCAACACAGCACAAAACAATAAAACAAATCCCTTCTATTTGAAACCTCTGTTTTATTTTTCTGTATTTGACCCACCATTGTTCCTCACAGACTCTCCAACATTTAACCCGCAATTACGATAAACCCTGGCTGACAAACAGCAAATCAGCTACTCCTTTAAAGTCATCAGACTCTTTCGAGAGCCAGGGGTCGTCCAATGAGGTATAGTGAGTCAACCCGAGTGACAAAAAACCTAATACTGACCTAACGATTGGCACTAACTTGCTATCGATTTCCTGCTGTTGTACGCAATGTGAACTTAACACACACTGTACACTACAGACTTTCAGTCCAGTCTCACTCTTAGGCTTGCATTCATGTACGAGCTGCTATCAAAAGCTTCGAGACCAGCACGCCACAGATCCAGTCGCTTTTGCCGAACGTCAGCAGCTCGAGGAGGAACTTGGCAGCAACAAGCGCAAATCATGAACAAGTCGCCAAATGCTTTCGACATTTTCGGGGGTTGAGCTCGTTGAAAACCATCCCGATCTCCCGTCGACTTCCAGCGATGTTCTTCTGATTGTTCTTGCGCAATCTTGTCCATGATAAAATCTCAGACGCTGTAACACACGTGGTCAGAATAGCACCGGTCACACAGCTCCTCACAGGATGATGAGGCTTTTGGCACACTGACTTATGAAGGTCGGTGCTCCTTGTGACTGTGCGTGCTGCTTTTTGCTGCCATCTGTTGGCGTGTTGCTGAAACTAGTCTCGAAACTTTTTGATACCACCTCGTATTCATCCAGGTTTGTCTAAATCTTTCTAAATCTTTGTATTTAACACTGAGCATGTTCTCTGATGCGAGTAGTTGTTCAGAAATGTGTTAAAGGGGTTTTTTTTTTTTTTTGGACTCTGGAACTCTCTCTTCAGTTCTTCTTTCAGCTGGGCTGTACTTTCACCTTGAACTCTTAAAAGGAAAATTATTAATTTTATACCATAGCGCTGTCTAATTCTTCAATCTATAACTTCAAGATTATAAAAAAATGGAAAAAAAGCTGGCGAGGAGACCGTAAGATACGTGATAGAAACGAATTCATTGTAATTCTTGGCAAATATCTCTGTGGTATAAGATTAATAAAAAAAAAAAAAAAACTACTGCTATTGGAAAATAATCCACTTCAGAGTGATGGTCTCGGGTCGTATCACACCACAGACGTGTGGATTATTTTTCTCTAACGACGTGTGTTTTCTAATATAACTCTTAAGTCTTGCTTGCGCTGTCAAAGCTGTGTTTTAATGTGTTATCTTTGCATTATTGTGCTTCCTGTTGAATAATTACGTGCTATTTTCCACGTTCAAACATTCCAGCATATCACTTTACTCATGTATTTGTTATGGAAAGTGACAGAATTATGTATGATTTTTTTTTTTTTTTAATCTCTGACATAAAAATATATATCGTTTTTCTAAATTGTTTCCTGTAAACAAGTGTTACACAAGTTGTGTTATACAAGTTGATTCCAGGCAAGTAGCACTTTTACGCTCTAGGTCAAAAGCTAGATCTTTAAAATTCTTGTTTTTGTGTTAACTAATCTGTCCTGAGGAGTTTTCTTCTTTGCTTTCCACAGAGTACGCCCATCCAAGGCAGCAAGCTCCGGTTGCCTGGCTATCTGTCAGGAAAAGGTTTCCAGTCGGGAGACGAGGGAACCCTGATAAACAATGCAATTCTGAAAGCTAGGAATCATGCTGCAGGTGAGGAAAACATGCAGCTTGTTTATAAAGTTCTTCCAGCCTGGGATTTTCACACACACACACCTCTCAAAAATGGGCATAAATGTACAGGTGTTCCCAATAAAGTGGACAGTGTATTGATGTTGCTATAATATTCACCACATCACTGAATCTCTGCACTTTTTAGGACACAGTAAGATTCCCAGCAGGCCCGGCAGTAAGGCAGGGAGCCGCGGAAGCAGCCGGCGAGGGAGCGACGCCTCTGACTTTGACATTTCCGATATCCAGTCCGTCTGCTCGGACATGTCGGAGACGGTGATGGACTCCACAAGGCCACGCTCTTCTCCACGCCAGCCTGGAGTCAAACCCTCCAAAATCCCTACGCCGCAGAGGAGGAGCACGGCCAGCAGCAAACTGGCCAAGACCACGGCCAAGAGATAGTCAGCAGCTGGATTCTATCTCCACAGCACTCCGCTGGAACACAAAAAAACTGGACTTCTGAAGACACTTAACAAAAACACTGCAAAACGTCCGTATTTAAGTAGCAAGTTGTACATTACAACAGGAAAAAAAAAACAAAAAAAAAACCTGTAGCAAGTTGTAAATTATTCCAAAGGAGAAACGAGGTGATGTAAGTGGGATTGATGACGTGCGAGTGGAACATGACAGTTTTCGTGTAATTTGTTGTGTATTTTTAATTTCTGTGAAATAATGTCGCATCAGATTTTATTTGATTTTATTGTATCGCTGCTACAGCCGGAGACGATAACAAGCACTTGCAGGAGAAAAAGAACTGTACATTGTGACGCTAAACAACAAATCTTTTTCCACATTCTCGGACTGAGTTCACGTCAGAAAGCTGAATGTACCGCAGAAATCTCCGCAAGCTTGCGAGTAATATTACGCCGCTGCGATTCCTCCTGACTATTTATTCATCTATTTAAAGTGCAATGATGTGTTGCTGGAATGCGTTTTTTTTTTTTTTTAAAGGGCAAAACTAACTAATGGTAACTGCTGCAAGTGATCCTCCTCAAACACTACATGCAAAAAAAAAAAGAACCCAACATCGAACCAGTGCATCATATCCACCTGCTGCATAATGTTTTAAGTTCTTAATCCTATCATTGTGTGCCATTTAACCTTGACAGGAACCTTCTACGGTTCCAACTAGAAGATATTCATAAGTGCGTTCATGTCTGTGTACTGTATGAACCCCGTGTCAGTGGATTAATCGCATAACATTTTTTTTTTGTAATAAAGCTGCTTGCAAAAAAGCTATGGCAGTATTGGAAAAAAACAAAACAAAGCCTATTCGTTTATTTATGAAGTTTCTATACCGACTCAAAAACAAGATATGGTGTCTGATGAAAACGGGTGTTTCAGAAGAACGTTTTAATGAGTTATAAGAAGTTAATGACATTTTACTGGATATGAGAGAGGAGAATAGACAGTGTCAGCATTCTGAGACTTGGCAAACAAAGAACACTGGATGAACAAACAAAAAAAAAAAAAAAAAAAGAGGAGGGGAGGAACTTCCTGACTAAATCGTGCCAGATGGCCTTTGTGTTGTTTACTGGATTAATAGCGTCATGTGAAAGAATCCGGCTGTTTCCTCGCGCTATAACGCCGCATCTGTCTCACAAACATAATCCAAATGCAATATAGACAAAAGTCTGTGTACACCTGAGCACCTTAAACATCCCATTCCACATTCCCAACTTCTATAACAAACTGCACTATTCTGGGAAGATGTTGTGGAGATCTGTAAGATCTCATTTAATCATGTGTGTTAGTAAAGTCAGGTCCTGATGGAGGTGAGGTGAGGAGGCCTGTGGTGCAGTCAGCTTTCACCTCCAAATGTGTGGGAACAGTTTGGGAAAGAAGCACATCTGGCTGGAAATGTCAGGTGTCCCAATGCTTTTTTGTCAGTATAGTATATTATATACATTTACATTTATGGCATTTGGCGGATGACCTTATCCACAATTACATTTAGCTCATTCATACTGAGCAGCTATGGGTTTAAGGGCCTTCCTCAGGGGCCCAGGAGTGGCATCATGGTGTGTCTGGGATTTAAACTCACAAACTTGAGATTCAAAGTCCAATGCCTTAACCATTAAGTTCCCACCTCCCTCCATTAGGAGCAGTTTGTTCTCACTTCAGTAAAACAAATGCAAGTAGCAGGTCAATTTATAAGCAGCGCAATAAAGCAGTTTTTATGCCCCAGAATTGTACTTTAACATTTATTGAGTTAATAAGTGACCACTGCCTGGTCATAAACATTTCATTTATACCTATAGGGCTTTTTCCGCTCACTTAAAGTCTGAATTGAGAGCGAGCTGACATCCATCTTTACGTGCTCTCGAAGCCTCTATGCTCATAAAGAGGAATAAAACGGGAACCTTAGAGAATCTGTGGATTTGCATCATTTACATCACAACAGCCATCCTCATAACGAGTTCAGTTAAACCACCGAGGGGAAAATAAAGCAAAAAAAGAATTTCAGTTTCCGTATACATCACCGTCTGCACGGTGTCACTATCTGTGCAGAAATTCACATGTTCTTCTTGTGGCTTTCTTCCACATTCTCTGCTTTCCTTTCAACCTCCAGCATTCACCAGCTCTAGCCATCCTTTTTTTTTTTTTTAAAGAAGCTGTGCAGACTTTTACATGCACAACACATAAATAGCATTTGCTGGTAAATGTAGAAAAATACAATTTAATTTGTCACATACACATGAATTCATACAGAGTATGACATATAGCGAAATGCTTTTTTCACTGTCCGACTTGTAAATATGGAAAGAAATACAATATAAAGATAAAAATAAAAAGAGTAAAGTAACGTAAAAAAAATAAATAAAATATAAAGGTATAATAAAATATAATCTGACTCTAGAGTATTAAAGGTTAAGGATATATACACATACATGAATTAAACAGAAGGGATGGATGGATATGAATGTCAGATGTAGACAGAAGTACAGATTAAAGTGACCCAGTATGATTGTGATTGTCATTAAAGTGTCCATGTGCCTGTATATCAAATGTAAAAGTGAAATGTTATAAAGTGATTTCTGCATTGGAAACAACAAAAAAAACAAGATACATATAAATAACAAAAACAATATATTTTACTAAGTTACTGTAGATGTTCTCAGGTCTTGTGTGTAGATTGTAGGTGATATTTGTTGAGGTTGTAGATACATTTCTTCATTCCACCCCCTTCGGCCTACACGATCTTATCATTGCTGAAAGATTTCACCCCGAACCAGGTGCATATCAGTCGCATAAAAGTACAAATCAAATTACACATAATCACATTTCTGTTTTGCTTCGCAGGATCTCGGTCTCGCAGTCCATTTCTGTGACCACCACCAGATTTCTGTTCCTCTTCTGATGGAATGTTTGCCGAGCTCAAGTCATGTCTATCCGTGACATTCTTCATCTTTGTATCAGTAGTTTCTAAACCCAACCACCATCCTGAATATTCTGCCTCTTCAGTCTACATTGTAGCAGAAGGCTGCTGTGATGAGAAATCATGTATCGTGCATCTTGCATTGTTTCTAGCATCCAACATGGATCCTGAGAGTTGGACCCGATTCAGGTGATTCTAACTGGTGGTAAATTGTGTATGTTGGGAATTTCCACCCACGCAAAATCGAATCGAGGACTCCTGATCTGACTCGTCTCGAGAGTTTTTGCAGCATGGTGTTTGTTTGCTCAGGGTAATTCTCAGCTCGGGTTTAGGTTTTCTAGGTGCAGCGAGCTTCAGGAGAAAGCAAGAGCCATCGGGACCCAGGGTGGAGTGGAGCGCAAGGATCACGTCGGAGAGCAAGAGCGAGCTTAAAGCGGTGCTCGGCCTAGAGATGGCACTTTAAAGCTGACCTGGTGAAGAACCGGCTTCCCCTCAGCACTACACACTGCTCTCTGAGGAATATGTAAGTCTTATGAGTTTATATGGAATAATTCTAATTAACAGCAATTTTATTAGATACAATGGAAAAAGAGAAATGAATGCAAAGGATTAGAAATTAGATTGGATTTATTATATGTCATTAGCCATTTAGAAATATATGGTGGTATAAAGTCTACTGAGATGTTTGTTTTGAGGTTGGTGAGGTTATTTAGTAAGTTTTCAGAATCATGGTGTAACATTAGGGGTAGTAAAAAAAATGTTTAGACATAAGCAACATTTTGCATATAAAGTCAAAATATATGCAAGAATTTTTGGTCAAAATTTGTGAAAATTTCTAATAAACATCTTTTTATTTGTATTTTAGTTTTTTTAAATGAAGCCTGTTTTTTGACCACAAAATTACCAATACCAACTGGATGTTTAGTAGCATCACAAAATCCTTAGTTTTTTTTGGTCTACATTGTTTATTTATTGAAATTAATTTACTGCCGAAATATCAATTTGATATTTTTGACATTGTATAACCAGAAATGTATGAATGGTGATATATTTTTGGGCCCATGGTCGATTACTTTATCTGACTGTATGAGATCATTAATTTCATGCCTATTAAAATGCTGTGCTACAGAACAATCGATACAATTTCAATAGTTTTTTTTCTCTAAATTTTCCAGCCTTTTTTCTTATTATATTAGTTCTGCATGATTCTGATCAAAATATAGTGTTATAATGAAACTCTATACAACCAGTCTCACTGCAGTCTATTCATTATATGGATTTCGGCTTCTTTGCTCTCATTCTGTCTTGCAGGTACAATTAGAAGCTGACAGTCAGGACCTTCACAATGGCTGCTTTAAATAAAATGCTGGTTGTACGTGTTCTTTTGGCCTCCGTGACTTTCTTGGGCCTCATTGAATGTCAGGATTTACCAAGTAAGTATATAACTGTTTCATTAAATACTAATATGTTATTATAATATTTATAATAATTATAATAATACATTCAGTGTGAACTCGGACACGTCACGGTTAGAATGGAGTGCTCTGGGGTATGACGTCATGCCAGGCGATAATTTATTACGCGTTTTGATGTTCTGGAGTTTTACCTGCAGGGGGCAGCACAGAGTCAGCCCAGGCCTACAGACCTGCTGTGTATTCCTTCCTCTCGATGGCAGTACATCCTGTGCATAATCTATAGCATTATTTTATGAGAAAATTCGATGTTTTTGCATAGTTTAAGACAAAACATAAGGCAAAACATAGTTTAAGACAACCGTTCAGTTAACAAATCAATCCGATACACTTTGCTGCACAATATTTAGCATTTTTTAATTTCCCTGACATGAAATTACTCTCTAAATACATATAGTTTACTTTATATACTATTAGGCTTTTGGATGCACACAAAATTGTTAGCTGTTTTGCAGTTCAATTGCACTGAAATAATGCACTCCAAATACCCCAGTAACGACTTGTAATGAGAATAATAATAACAAAAAAAAAATGAGTGGGTGAAGAACGTTCCCTCCTAGATTTCCTAAACATTACTCACTGCAAGCAAATCCTCGAAAATTGAAAGCTTAGCAGATTTCCATTCTCAGTTTAGATGCACAACAAACAGTAACGGTTCTGGTCAACGCAGCGTGTCTGTATGGTTTTCTAGGTTATGACCTGCTGGAGGAGTTCCGCTTGGCTGAGAGCAGAGGGGTGAGGCAGGTGAAAGGCTCGGAGCCAGACTCGGTAGCGTACCGTGTAAATCCCTCCCTGCATCTCAGGAAGACCTTGAGGTACTGTAGGGGAAAGAAAATGCAAACAAGTTTCATAATAAAAACATTCACAGCAGGAGAAAACGGTTTAAAAACGAAGTGCTAAGTAATAATCCGGGATGTTTTAGGGGTTAAGATTGGAGTTACACACACACACACACACACACACACACACACACGCACACACACATCGTGCACAGGTGGTACGAAAAAACAGTTCATGCCAAACCTGCCACAATGCCAAGGATCAAATTGAGACAATGTTATACTTAGACACATGAGAAGTGTTTAGTCCCCTGCAACATGTGGTGTTCAGAAGGAATGGTATTTTTTTTTTTTTTTTTAACTTTCATGAGTTTTCCATTGGTCCTGATTTTCCACTGAGTGCAATCATTCCCTCCTCCAAACAATAGCTCTTGTTTCCTTCTGCCGATCAGATTTGATAAGTGCTAACCATTTCCGATAAGAATTTACTGTCGATTTGGATTACAGCGACTACACACGCAAAAGGATTTGATTATATGGATCAAACTGCTATATATTTTCTCTTTATTTCTAACCGGTGAAAGAAAAGAAAAACCCAGAGCAGAATTGAAATTTCCTGAACTTCCTGAGCTCAAGTACAATATAATCTGCTGCTGGGACAGAAAAAAAAAAACGTAACAGTGGGTTCGTTCTGTGCTTCCAGGAACAGCAGTAGTTTCTCCATGTGTTGGGTCTTTCCTAGTTGTGTGTGGGCCAAGCAAACTGTCCTCAGTGAACTTCTCCAGCTTGACAACCAAATCATGTTTACATATGGAGCAGTGCACATTAGCGCAAAATCGTTGACTAAGTGTTCAGGCAAAATGTGGTTAACGCAACATCAAGGAGCACGGAGAGAACATGGAGAGAAGCCTGAGTGGGGGCCTCCCAAGTAAGCGTGGGCACTAATGCGAATTGTGAAACAGCCTCATTGTTCTCGGAAACATTAACTACTAATTTCAGCAAAAAAAACATCCCCGAAGCAAGAAGAAGGAGCAGAAGCCGCGCGATACACAAACAAACAAAATCCGTAAAAGGCGAGTGGAACAAAAGAGGGCATGTGCCCTACATTAACACGGTTTGGCTCTCCAAAAAGGGTATCCAAACACAATGCTTTGAACGTCTGATTTTGTAAAATGGTGTGTCGAGTGATTACACTTGTAAATTCATCAGATTGTAAATGTTATTGCAGTTGCATTTCCTGTATTTATACATCGGTGCTATAATCTCTCTTATTTATGTCTCTCTAACGCCCTGACGTTTTTTGGCCAACCTCCTATTCCTCCAGCGAAGTTTACCCAAATGGTTTGCCTACTGACTACTCCGTCATAGCCACTTTCAAGATAACCAAGGATGAAGCCAAAGCGTCCTGGAACCTGTGGCAGGTTAGCGACCCCGAGGGCCGGGATCTGGTAGGGCTGCGTTTTAATGGTGACTCTAGAACGCTGGACTTCTTCCACAGCAGCCCCAGCAATACGCAGATGCTGCGCACCTTCCACGGTGCGGAGAAGTTGTTTGACGGCGAGTGGCACAAACTGGCATTGAGTGTGAAGGGAAACCAGGCGAAGCTCCTGGTGGATTGTGAGGAAGTGAGCTCCGAGCCGCTGGACGAGCCGAGGCCGGTCATCGTCCGCGGCTACACCTCCATCGTCAAGAGAGCTGCTGGCGATCGCACCGTCTCGGTGAGTAACAATCAGGAATGCAACTTTAGCCTCAGTACAGCTGTCAGGTTTTTGTATCATTTTTCAGGGAAAATTGTTTCATGGAAACTTTAATAGATATAAATGATGGGTGGCAAATGAAAGAAAATAAAAATCGAAATACAATGTATTTAGAAAACGGTGAGAAAAAACGATGCACTAGTACACAAAGCATAGAGTGCAGATAGTCAGAAATAAATCCACAGTTTATTAAAACATGGGTGCCGCTCCAGCTTATATGTCACATCCATCATTATGAATCTTCCTAATACGTGTCAGTCTGTGTATTAAACATGCAAACCTAGATTAATTCAAAACTATTTTCATGAACCAACAATGTATAAATCTAATCTCACATTAGAATCTATTCCAAACCCACTGAAGCGTTTCATGCATAGCAGGGAAGCGGTAGATCAGTGGTTAAGGTTCTGGGTTACTGATCAGAAGGTCATTGGTTTAAGCCCCAGTATTGCTTTTCGTAAACCCTTGAACAAGTCCCTTAACCCATTGTGCTCCAGGGGTATTACGGGGTATCATGGCTCCAGGGGTATCATGGCTGACCCCGTGCTCTAACATATCGCTGGGATATACATAGAATACAAGAATTTCTCCGTCCTGTACAAACGTGCATGTGACTCTATTCTATAGAGTGAAAAAGTACAAACTGGAAACGTTTAATTTATTTACAAAAGGAAAAAAAATACAATTCAGCTTGTTGTGGCTCATACAGGGTTAAATTGGGTCATTTCATAACCTGTATTTTTCTAGTGCGGTTGATGTTATTCGGAAAGGCTTGTGATCGAACACTGCAAGAATTGACCGCTCACGTGCTCGTAAAACGTACGCGCTTTATGATTACACAGGTGGACCTGCAGAGGATGCGTGTTTCCTGTGATGCTGACCAGGCCTATTCTGAAGGCTGCTGTGAGCTCTCCAACGTGGTGAGTCAGCCTTTGGTGTATTCGCACATGTGTGTGTGTGTGTGTGTGTGTGTGTGTGTGTGTGTGTGTGTGTGT
>JAAIIK010000090.1:1120851-1140408 GCA_014706435.1 Silurus glanis | reverse complement strand
TGTGTGTGTGTGTGTGTGTGTGTGTGTGTGTGTGTGTGTGTGTGTGTGCACTTTTTAATCAGGGCCCTTTATTACTCTTCTCTCCCCCCCTTGGTGTCTACAGTGTGGAGGACATGCTGAAATCGGCCTCAGTGCTACTAGAGGCAGAGCCGTATGTAAATGCCTGCATGGACAGCCGGGGCCGCAAGGAATTACTGGTCCAAAGGTAGCCATATTTTCATGAATCCTGAAGCTGTAGCTATATGCACTCTGCGCTAGGCTGATCTCTGTGCCTTTCTGTCCATGTACAGGGTCACGGAGGTCTTCCAGGAGAACCTGGAGAAGCAGGACGAATGGGAAACTGGGTAAGAGCCGCAAGCCAAAAATTTGCTCAACAATTACTCAATTGAGCTTCTGATAGAGGCTCTTTATGAGGCTCACCGGAGAACAAACACAGCAAGGTTACAAATAAAAAAAAATAGAAGCACAGAGGATGAGAAATGGTGAGAGAAATAGTAAGTGTGGACCTCGCCTGGGAGACGAGTGGAGTTGTGGAAAATGGCAGTGAAAACACTGCTGAGTGAAGGCATGATGGAAACAGAGCTAGGAACCGAGCCGTGCTTCGAGAAGGGAAATATTGCGGCTCGCCTCCCTCTTTTAGTACAGTCATGTACAGCTGGCATTCAAGGCAATACTCAGCTTTTATTATGATTACATAAACTGAAAGGTGAGGCTTGGCGAACACACGTCCTTGTAATGTGCAATCTAAATCAAAAGACGAGTTCGATTGTATAGCGACATCGCCGGATAGTCGATCAGCCTGTATATGACGTACAGTAAATCAAACAGCAAAAAAATGATGACTTACACAGTAAAGTGCCTGATTTACTACATTATAATAAACTCTTCCTTGTTGGAAATATTGCAATGCATATTTAATGCTCTAATTGTAAATGAAAGGATAGAGTGATTGTTGCTGTAGTTGACTAAGTGATTACCTCTGAGGGGTAAATAAACAACGCACTGAAACTGAGTGAAGCCAGAGAGTAGGCAGCAAAAACAAAGGGCAGGCTTTCAGGATCAGCTTTATTAGAGGACGAGGCACAACGCACCAGGATTCATTTACGTTGTATACATTTGGCTGCTGTTTTTTTTTTTTTTCCTGGGCAGTTCTTTCCATTCCAGCTTTTTTTTTTTCCTGACTAATTTATGTCTCTGATCTGCATCCAGGTCTCAGTAGTGAGCTGGGAAAAAAAGCTATTTCATGCATTAAACGATCTTGTCTTCGAGAGAGAAACTGCATGACTGTGCCATAAGAGCAAAGAAAATATCCTGAACAGGACCGTGTATCCTTAAACGCCGACGAAGGTGAAAATGCATTCTGATTGAATGTGTGCAGAGAGGCAGACGTGTGTTTACTGTCGTTCTGCTGGAGAAGACGCAGTATTTCCTGCCCTGCACTGGATATCTGCTGCACTGGGTGGTCTTACTGGACTGTCCTCCTTTTACCTCCTCCTCCTTCTAAAGCTGTATTTACTCTCTGACCCAGTGTTCGTACAGACTCGACACATCTTGTGCTAATGAACTTCTTTTAAATGACGTTGTTTCGAAACTGTGCGCTAATTGAATAAGCGCTTATAAAGGCTGAAAGCGATTAGCTGGAGACTAGACAAAGAGTCAATTACACAGCTGGCTTTGCAACAATTAAGGCCCATTTTAGCAGCAATATGCAACAAAGACATTTTTCTGTTGATCTGTTAAACGTGTGAGAGGTAGTGTGAAATTCACCTGGGAAAAAAAAAACAGGATTAAACACAGGATCCAGTATGTCAACGCTATAAATATCTTGGCTTTTATTAATCGAAAAATAGCAGGAGCAGTACAATTTTGTACGTATTTAAATATACAGTCAAACGGGGATGTTTCACACTGTTACGCTCAGATATTCTATAATTCTATAAAAAGCTCTTTTATACATGCAGTGGTAAGCTGTAATAATAAACTTCCATATAATATTCTGTAAGTGTACGATTTATACACTATGATTTGGGATGAATTATACAACAGGTGGTGATGTGGGTTGATAATAATAAAAATATGAAACACTTTCTGATGTGCAGCAGCATTTTTATGCATAAAAGAGGTATATGATTTATCATTTACGCCATGAACAACTATTCCACTGCAAATCAACACAATTGCAGAAGATTAGGACATTCGTGTGATTTTACTACGACTTCAACGCATTCAGATCCATTTTTATAATCTATGTCCTTGCGTACTTATTGCAGGGAAGACGGGGAGACACCGGAGACTATGGAAACATAGGCGAAACTGGCCCTAAGGTAAATCACTTATTATATCTTCAATGCTTTTGTCCTTTTCCACCCCTGATCTCTGCACGGCGTTCTCTTCAGCTCGAAAAAACCTTCTCTACAGAGAAAGCTGAACTGGATTGAATGTGTTTCCCTAGGGTTATCCCGGGATCAAAGGAGAGAAGGGAACGCGAGGACTCCACGGCGCCGAGGTACGGTCAGAACGTGTGGGACATTCACCAATTCTGTTCCTACACATTTGCACTGTTAATGATTCTTCCTCTGGCAGGGGGACAGAGGGCCTAAAGGTCTGAAAGGTTTACCAGGCGCTGCAGGACACAAGGTGGGAAGCCAAGCAAAGATCAAAATGTGAACAAATGGTGATTCTTATTCTTTGCTTTTAATTCATCGGTGTTTTGTGCTACTGAATAACTGTAGGGAGTGCGAGGACCTCCTGGAGAGGCAGGAGAGACTGGGCTGAAAGGAGAGAGAGTAAGTTTAAAGAACTGTTTTTCAGTCGCTGTTGTGCGGCAGTTGGATAATACGTGACTCATCTGCCTCTTCGTTGCCTCTTCAAGGGTTCACTGGGAGATCGGGGGTACCAGGGAATTCCTGGATTTCAGGGAGTAAAGGTACTTTTGCGGTTTCAATCGCAAAAACAGGTCTCTACTGTAATGTGTCCGTCTCATTGTTTCCATTTGTCCACCTCTAAAGGGAGATGAAGGACCCTCTGGAAATGATGGACCCCCAGGAATGCAGGGTCTGCAGGTAGATCCTGATGAACACGCTGTGTTAATGCATTCTTTACCATGAAGACGTTTAAGACCCCTAGTTCCCTTTTAAATCAAAAACCTCTAAAAACACCCACGCTGTCAACGAGTGAATGTGTATGCAGTCGACTCTAAAGAGGAAGTTCACTCTTTTGGCTATGACTGTCGAGTAGTTATAAGCCAGAGCTGTTTTTTTTATGAGCTGACAATAAAAATATGAAAATCAGATGGAAGAATTATGGTTTTAGCTTAAATAACGAGGGTGTAGTGAGGGCTGAACACAAACTGACATCAGGAACATGATGTGTTTTTGATGGGAATAAGAATTATAATAGAACATAAAATGATGCTCAAAGAAAAACCTTGTTCATATGTGCCCTTATAGCATGTCTATAGCATCTCATTAAAAATTCCTGTTTTGTTTAAATCCCCACCTGGAATCCTGGATGGTTTGGAAGTCTTTGATTAATTCTATGATGTGCATTGCAGCTAAAATCTACTCAGTTCTTCCTTTCTAGAGTCTAAATATTAAACTTGTTGTTGTTGCGTTGCTGTATGACAGGGTGTTGTGGGAGATCCTGGTGAAAGAGGAGAACCTGGAGAGAAAGGAAAGCCTGTAAATATTCCACTTCTCATGTTATTCTATTAAATGAAACGAACGTATTCCACTTTACAATTAATCACTTTTTCATCCCATCCAGGGTTTTCAAGGGCCGAATGGAAGAGCTGGAGGCATGGGAATAAAGGTAGCCGTAATCTGCATGCTTCACATCATGAGGTGTTTACAAATGAATAGAAACGTATAACGAATACGTAAACGAATAAATGGAAAAGGTGTGACTTTTTCAGGGCATTGTTGGTGATCCGGGTTTGCCTGGTAGGGATGGGGACACCGGCATTGAGGTACGTTCTGGTGTCGTTGTTCTGCGATGGTCCTGCTCGTTTCACTTCTTCCATCTCATGTTTTCTTTCTTTTTTGTATTTCTTACAGGCTTATCAAGGACCACAGGGGGTGGAGGGTAAAGCTGGAGGAGTGGGCGAAAGGGTAATGCCAAGCTGAACTCATACACGTCGTTCTTGTTATGTACAGCTATAACATATAATGCAATCTTTTGTTCAAACAGGGTGAAAAAGGTGCTCAGGGGCCTCCAGGGAACATGGGTCCTCAAGGACGCACTGTAAGTACTTAATATTCTTATTATAATATTCATACCAGTTATACATCCCCTGGATAGTGTTGGCAACATCTTGATGGCTTTATAACATACGTTCTTTAGGGTCTGCAAGGATATAAGGGCTCAGGAGGGAAGCCAGGAAGACCAGGACTCATCGGGCCTCCAGGAAGAACTGTAAAAATTTTCGAAAGATATTCCAGAAGCACTTTGTGAAATATGTATAAGTACCTTCTCTGTGAAAGTATTTCCCATTCTAAAAATGTGGTGTTTTATTTCTAGGGACATATAGGATTACCAGGAAAACCAGGTCCAAAGGTAATGATCTCACTGCTCACTGTGACTACATGCTCTCTGCTCTCCAAAGTATGACAAGCTGCTACGTGCATTAACTATACTCATATGGGAGCTAGCATATTTTACATTTTTTTGCTAGCATATACTATCTACAAATTGTAATTAAAATGGAAAAGAAAAAAAAAACCTTCAACATCACATACATTTCTTGCATTCTGTCAGCAGGCTTTCGAGTAAAATCACATGACCGTATGGCGTTTCAATGCATTACGATGCCGAGCTTCTCTTTTCATATTGCCGTTATGGAAAAAATCTATAAATGAATTCATTTTGTACAGAATATTTGCACAAGGATGAATCAGAAATGGTCGAGATATACATCAAGATACACATTTGACATTTAATTTTTCTGGTACAATTCTATTAACCTGAGATCGTTACCACAATGTGTAAAGTGTACTGTTCCACTTATACTACAGAGATTCTCCAATAATTTAGATGCTTTAACTTGTGGCACGTTTTTAATGGTTTATCGTTAAGGTCTGAGATACAATGATAAAATAATGCACACTTTTTGGCCAGTAAGATTTGAGAATTCAGCCATGCTGTAATTATAATCATAAAGCTGGTAAACAAGTACTTTCGAATATTACTTTAATTTTGGGGTGCGATCGAAGAATATCTGCAGTAGTGAAAAGGAAGGTTTATAAAACGGTGGTGAGACCTCTTGGGTCGTATGGTTGAAAGACAGAAGGTGGAGCTGGAGGTGGAGGAGTTGAAGATGCTGAGATTGTAAATTCGGAAGAAATTAGGATGGACAGGATTTGAAATGAGTTTATTCGAGGACGTATGGTGTGTGGGTAGAAGGACGATGAAGACAGAGCCACCAGGCAGGAGGAGATGTGGAAGGAGGCAGAGGAGGAGATGTGGTGAGGGAAGACATGCAGGTGGTTGGTTTGATGTAGAGAACAGGGTGGTATGGAGATGGATGATCTGCTGCGGTAAACAGTAATGCGAGCAGGAGAAAAAAAGGAGAAGAAGACTTTGGGGGTGTTGTGAGAAAAACATCTACCAGCTTCAATCGATCCAGTAGGCACACCTCAGGTAAAGGAAGCACATGGGATCAAAAAGTTTCAAAAGTCAATCAGATGAGCTATGTTTCTCAGATAATAATTAAAAAAGATTATATTTGCATAGAAATCAAACAATACCCCAACGTCTATAAAATCCACAGCATTGCTATGTATTGGTGAAATCTCCAACATCTGGAAGAAGGATGTTTCTTCATAGTTTATTAAACATACAATCAAATCAGAAGTGATTATCATGGATTACAAATTGCACATCCAAGGGGCGGGATATAAAGGTAGAATAATACAAGACCTAAAATGGCACAGTGTTGGATAAGCGTAGGCTTTAAAAAAATCCCCATATATGTTAACAGGCTGCTCTTGGTCTGTCAAATAAGATCTAAACCAGACAAGAAGTTATCTGTTTAAACCGGGTGTTTATTGAGCCTGTCCAATAACTTCCTTAGTATAACATCGAATCCAACAGCTCCAAAAACAGAAACCAGTATCTGAGTCACATACAGTAGAAGGTCACTGACCACTTCACCCAGTGCTGATTCCCCATTCTGGGTTCGGACCAGACTGCTTGTTATTAGTATTTAACCTTCTCGAACATCTCAGGAAACACAGCACATGCACGTGAAAATGGCTGCGGTTCTCTGACAATGTGGAATCCCTACATGTTTAAACAGTGGAGTCATGTCTGCTCTGCACCGTGCACCATGTAGCCATGAACAGCCAGCTGGCCAGGAGAACGTCTACAAACCAAACTGCCTGTGAATAAAAACACAGGATCCTCTGTTCTCATTCCAGTGTCAGCTCTTTACTCCAATCTCTTCTTCTGAAATCTTCACTTTCAATTCATTCACTGGACATCTTCATGGTTTTGGATCGTTTTTGTGACACGTTCACTTCGGCGGTAATGGGGATGAAAGTTAAGTCATTAAATCACCCACATCTGGACTGATTACTGACATATAAACTAGAATCCTATTAAACATTTTAATGCTTGCCATCTTCTAATTATCGATTTAGGATCACGGTGTTCGTTTCATTCATTCATCATTAAACGCTCTCTTGCTTTTTCATTTCTTTCTTCAGTCCACAGTTTTGAAAGCAATCACTTGCGTTTAAAGGCGGCGATTTAGACGCTGCAAAAAAACAACAAAAAAACAAAAACGCTTTGCTTGATAAAAATATTCCACCCTTCAAAAACACATCTGATTTGCATAATCTACAGGAATTACAGCCAATAAATCGGCCCAAGCGGATGCTTAATCCGTGTCTAAACACACTCGACTTCAGTGCACAAACAATGACGTCCCTTGTTGTGTTTTTCATGACTTATTTTAGTGTCGTTATTTAATGTAGGAGTTTGTATGGGACATCAACAGTGAATCTAATGAACCCTGAGTTTAATGATATGCATGCCATGCTGCGTAGAACATGGAAAGTTGAAGCAGCACATAAACACACTCTAACCCAAGTCCTTGAACGGATAAGAGCAACACTTGAAAACTGCGCTTTGCACTCGAAATCTTTGGATTCTGTTAGAAGTGATGAAAGTGTGTCTGATATTATAAGACAATCGAATACAGGGAGGAAAATGGATCATTTCGGGGTTTTTTCCTATTAGTAGCAGATGGTGCATTTCATCTGCTCATTTTAATGTCTCAAAGCAGCAGAACACCAACAAATTTCAGCTGGGGTTTTTTTTTGGTGAAACGTCCAGTGTGACAAACGAAAACGGACATTTTTCTGCTCACTGATTTGACATGACTTTATAAAATTACCAAAAAAAACACAATCCTTCACACCACAAGGCCACACCTAAAAACATGACCGAGCGCTCAGGTGGCACATCAGTAGCATTACAGTACATTAGCAGGACTTTAGTAAGAATTTTACTTACGTTTCAGTTCCAGGTATTTTGACATATTCTGCTTCATGCACCACAAATCTTTTGCCTCATATTAGGGTTGGCAAGCAGTTCGAAGATTACAGGTTGGAAAGCAATGTTAGGGAAAGCAAAACAAAAAGTAATCCTAATTAGTCACAACATTTAATAATTTCATGCTTCAAATTCAAAGCGCCACCGTTTGCAGTGTGGATGTGACTTGAACGTACGATAGCTGGAAAGTCAAGCGGTTCTAGTCTTATGTACTGCTTTTGCATTTTACAGGGAAGTACCGGTGTTCCAGGATTTCAAGGTGTAAAGGGGCAAAAGGTAATTCATTCATTCTTTTATTAAATCTTCTATGCAGAAATGTGCTTCTTTTCATATGCGAGCAGATGCTCATGTTATTTATCTCTTGCGTTTGCAGGAAGAAAAAGGACAAAAAGGACCAAAAGGCAGGGTAAGGTTCTTTCAATGCAGTGGTTTTATTTCTATATAATAGACAATATTATAATCAAAATGTGATACCTTATAAGCCATTTATTATTGTGTAACTGTAATTCGGCTTGATTAGTAATCTTAATATTTAAGCACCAGCAGTGATGCTCATTAATATCATTCTGAAATTTAATTCTGACACTGATTGCAGAGGAAATTGGGATTTTTCACGGATAATCTGTATCGAATCAATATTTCATACGCAATTTAATTGTATTTGTACAGCACATTGTCAAACACATTGTCAGAAATTTGATGAATAATTATTAAATTAGTTACTATAAGTGTTCCCTTGTGATTGAGCCAAAAACAATATGAGGAGAAACTCTTAAAAATACAGATATTAAAGGGACCTCATCAGAATCCTGACACCAGAAATATTTATTTATTATGGTTCCATGAAAATGTATGATAAAAAAAAAGCATTTTCCCAGAAAGAACACACACACACACACACACACACACACACACACACAAAAAGAATAAAACTGTTATTTGTGCATGATGAAGGTGGGGGATAGAGGTGAACGAGGGCCAAAGGGAGGCCTGGGGAAACGAGGGCCAGCTGGAGAACCTGGCCGTAAAGGCAGTGTGGGGACCAAAGGCATCCAAGGAGACGAGGGGCCTGAGGGCTTTCAGGGACCTCCAGGACCACAAGTGAGTACTGGCTCTGCAAATTTAACAGCTATTTTATTGCATTATTATATTGATAAACTACTCAAGTGTTAATGAGCGCTGTGGACTATAAAAAGTCTGAGGACTGATGTTTTAGTTTTATGCTTTCCTGCAGTTATTGATCTACTAATTATGTGCTAAAAGTTTCTTTTTTTTCTTTTGTTTGATTTATGAGTTCAAAATCTGTCTGGATAAAAACGCACAGATTTTCTATTTCTGTTTAAACAAAGCCTCGTTTAGACAAACGGCATTTTTGAAAAACACTCATACGGACTTGCCAGCCAGTTGGCAACACATGATGTCATAAATTGTTTTATGAAATGCAGTGTTGAGAGCTCTATATTAAGCAGAGGAGAATGCAGAAAAACATCGGCATGGCCAAAATCCTGGTTGATCCCGGTCAAGGTTGTGGTTGGCCAAAAACTGGACTGATGACAAAATGGAACTGCTGCTTAATGTTACATTTGCGTCGTATCCAAAAAACGTCTGTATGCAGTGTGGTTTGTAATGCAGAAGCAGCAGCAGCAGTGGATTCGAAAGCTGGAGAGTTTGCTTCATATTCCGGCACTTCATCATGATCCTGTAATAATACGGCAAAATCGAATTGCAAACACTTTATCGAAGAAGAAAACGCAGCTCACAAAGTAACAGGATAGCGGCAATGACAAACAATAACCAACACAAAACCCCAATACACGTTTGCAGATTCAAGCTAGGTGATGGCTAGGTGATGGTGTTTTGGCAAAAACATATCATATCATATATCTTGAATGGTGTGTTAGAAAATGTTGATTTTCATGTGGACAAAAAGTCCAAACATTACAGAAAAAAAGAAAAGTTCAGAGAATAAAAGAGAAAATTCATAGAAAAATGTACATTCACATGAATATCCATATCCACCAATCAACCATTACCCTAAAACAATTGTGAAGGTTCTTCTCGTGCCACCAAAAAAACACAGAACCCAAAAAACCTCTGACGATGTGCTGGTCGCTGGCACCTGCAGATACTTTAAGTCGTGTAAGTTGTGAGATGGATCCTCCGACTTGTTTTTCCTGCACGTCCCACACATGCGTGATCGGAATTTCATCTGGAGAATTCGGAGGCCGAATCAACACCATGGACTCTTCATCATGTTCCTCAAACTGTTCCTGAACATTTTCTTCAGTGTTACAGGGAACATTATCCTGTGGAAAGAAGCTATTAGGGAATACGTTTGCCGTGAAGGGGTGTAAATTGTTCTGCAAAACTGTTTAAGTAGGTGGTGCATGTCAGAGTAACAACCACATGGATGCGGGGACTTCAGGTTCTCCGGAAAAACATCACCCGGTCATCACACTGCTTCTGCTGCCTTGCTTTCTTCTCATACTGGGCTCACACACACGGCCATCCACATGATACATAAGCAAGTATGATTTATACTTTTTTTTAATTTGTGCAGCGCTTTTAACAATGGACATTGTCTCAAATGAGCATGGGCATGAGCAAGAAACCTTAAGAGGAACCAGATTTAAAAGGGAACCTCATCCTCAGACCGAAAGTCCATTTATTACAGTTCCATCATCCTTGAGGTGTTCAATGATTGGCGCTTAAAACAAAACTGTGGTCCTGAGCACATTATAACAGACTGCTGATATTAATCAGAGTTCAAATCCATCTTCAAATGTTCTTGAGTTGCTCTGTAATCAGACCAGGTGACCTTCTTTCATTGCTCCATGTTTTTCAGTTCTGACGCTCACATATTCATCCAGCTACACTATGAGCTACACTATGAGTTCTCTTCCCTAAGAACCAGCATTCACTGATTTATCAGTTTGGTCTACAGTAGCTCTTTTGTGGGATAGGCTTTGCTCCACATCATTGAGCCTCAGACAACTATGACTTCACCGTTTGGCCTTCCTTGGACCACTCGCCCATTTTTCCTGCTTTCAACACATCAACTTCGAGAACTGACTGTTCACCACCCACCTAATTCCCACCAATTAGGAGTTGCCATTGTAATGGTTGTAATTATAATTATTTGATACTGGTTCAACAAGTTTCAGTGGATTTGTTTCCTAAATCAAGGAGGTACATACACACATTTGCAATAATACACACATATACAGTATATATATATCATGATCCACTAACTAGAGTTTCTTGAACTGTATATACATTCTGATCAGCCAAATACAAAGCATCAAAGATCCAGTCATTGTGCCACTTTGCTTTGCATGACATAAAACGTGTGGCAACCATTGTTTCACAAGAGAGCTCGTAAACACTTTCTCATTAGTGTGGTTTCTGTATCCTGGGGCATTGTTTTTATTTTGTATGACCTATAAATCTATAATGGTCCCAGGGAAATGTTGTTTGGCTGTATTTTGTTTCTCCCTCATAACACTGTGACATTTCCTTTCCAAGCTTTGGTGTACCAGGGCAACGTTGCCTTTAGCTGGGTGATTTCTTTCGGAGCTGGGTGCAAGCCAGTGATGCATGTGGTAATCATTTCTCTCCCAGGGTCCAACGCTCTCAGCCCAACATGTTATCGAGGTCTGCAAGCGCGTGGTGCTGGAACAAATGTCCACGTTCGCCAACTCCGTAAAACGTACATGTGCTGCCGTGTGTCCACTGTATGGCGACGTGCCCATGGGTGCTCCTGGTCCTCCAGGCCAAAAGGGACCACCTGGACCACCTGTGAGTCTCTAGTTTCTGCTCAGTATTAAATATTCAAAACAATAAAAAAAAAATGCTGTAAACATTGTATTGTAAATGTTGGCAAAAAAAAAGGGAACCTTCGGATGTGGTTTGATTGAGACACCATAAAGCGAAAAATGCATGTTTTTCCACCACATTAGACATCAAGAAAAATGTTAACGAAGTCAGAATGTGCACCATACATCAGCTTTCTCAGTATTCCCTAGCTTAAGTGTGTAGGCCGTAAGAGAACATGCTGCAGGGCTCAGTACTACTGGTTGGAATTAAGACACTCAAAATTTCCAAATCTCTATGAAGACACATCAGAGGCACTAGTCAGAGAGAATCCTCATCCACCCCCTCACCCCCCCAGAGTGGAAAACATTTCATTTGGGAGACTGGAAGGCTGATAAAAGTTCACTGAACCTCCAATGCATGTACAAAGTACAAAGTTATAAAACTGACTCTGTACGGGTTATAAAAACTCTCTGCGCAAGAATTATGGTGCTTCTTTCCTTTTTTTTTTTTTTTCCAATTCATACTTTTTACGAGTTAAAAGGAAAATCTTCAGAACTTTAGGTTCCAGTGTTATGAAATCAAAGTTCTATTTAGTCAGCAGAAATTAATTAAAACATCTTCAGACCCATAAGACTCCAACATATGTTGAAATTTATGTAACGCTCATAACCAAACTCAAAGGAATAAATTATGGCCGGTGTGTCGTTAGGGTGATCCTGGCATTGATGGCGCCGATGGAGAAGTGGGACAGCAGGGATTCTACGGAGAGGCAGGTGATCTGGGCAAACAGGGAGCGCGAGGTAATGATGGTTTATACTAATCATTTTGATATGCATTTGGTGAAAAGGGTTATGTATTATTGAAATGGATGGAATATGCAGCTAGAAATAATAGAATGTACAAACACCTTTCAGTAAAGCTGTAGTTCTGAGTAAACGTAGCCAACATCCGTTAGCAGAACAAGTGTCCTGTGAAAGAGTGTCTTAGCCAACCGCTGGACTTCCATTCTAAAGAACATCATTAGGTCTGGTGCTCATACAGAGTGTTATAAAAGGATGCTTGACCACATTAAAGTTTCACCTAAAATCCGACATTATAATCAAGTGGCAGCTCAGTGGTTAACGTGTTGAACTTATGATCAGAAGGTCATGAGTTCAAATCCCAACACCAGCTACTTACCACTGCTGGGCCCTCAAGCAAGGCCCTTAAATGAAATGTAAGTTGCTCTGAATAAGGTCATCTTCCAGATGACATAAATGTAAATAATGGATAGAAAAAAGAAAATAAATTAAATTCTGCAAATGTAACCGATTAGTTTAAATGTGTTCCTGTTTAGTTCCTGAACTGGTTTTATCTATAAAGCAGGTCTGATGTGCTGGGGGTACTTTTATATAATACATATATATAATATAATACAAAACTAAAGCTTTAGTCTAAACATGAATTTGGGAAAAAGTAAAGAAAAAAGAGAATCCGCAGTATAACATCGGATTTCTGTGGTTTTTGATTACCCTTTATTTTTTTTCATGCAGGTGACCAAGGAGATAAAGGAGACAAGGGACCAAAAGGTTATGGGTTAACTGGTTACACTGGAGACCAGGGACCAAAGGGTAATTTCATTGATTGTATTCATATAAATCGTCTTGATTATTTCTTCTTAACTTAAAAGTTGAAGTCAGGTGTTAATACATGCATGAAGACATTCTGCCTGTTCTTCACGACTCCTTCACATCAGAAACATCAGATTGAGTCATATTTATATTTACCATTTTGACATTCTTGTAAAACAATCTGGAAGATTCCAGAAATGGATGTAACATCATACAGAAGGTTCTGATTGGCCAAATTAGGTGTTAATTAGAAGTTCAGGTGTGGTTGTATTTAAGGTCTCATATGAAACTATGTGGAACTTAAAGCAAATGAAAAATGATAAAAAAAAACCAATTCTAAAGCAAGCTGTGGTCCTCCACAAGTCCAGTTCTTACTTAGGAGCGATTTCCAAACAACAAAACCACAACCATCTGTGAAAACACTGTAAACAAATATAAAAAAAGACACAGCAAGGAAATGAAAACTCCCAGCGATGAACAAAATTGGTCTGAAAGTTCCAAATGATCTTCAAGGCTGCAACAAAAGTATTGGTGAAGGGGTTGGAGACACCAGGTTCCAAAGTATATTAAAAAAAATTTACTACATGGATTGGGACAGCTGACCAGATGTGGTTCCTCCCCAAACTGCTACCACAATGTGGGAGACACAATTGTATAGAACATCTTCGGATGTGGGAGAATTACATTTTCCCTTTGCTTGAACTGTACAAACCTGTACAATGCACCTGTGCACAAAGCCAGCTTCATGAAGGTCTGCTTTACATGGGCTGTAGTGGAAGATCTCCCGCTATTGAGCTCCAACGCTGTTGAACATGATGAATGCTGATGAACGCTGACTGCATGAGACTTTACTAAACCCTTGTGTCTGAATGAATCTCCTCAAAATCTAGTGGAGCATCTTCTCATAAGAGTGGAGGGAATTATAAAGGCAAATGGCGACTACACATGGAATGGGATGTTTAAAGAAACACACAAATCTTATTCTCAGGTGTCCACAAACCTTTTTATGACGTAGTAATAAGGTGTAAGATCTTGTATTTTACAGGTCAGCGTGGGAGAGCTGGCAGAGCATTCGATGGACGCCCTGGTCAGATGGGTGAGAGAGGTCATGTTGGCCGACCCGGACTCAGGGGTCACTCTGGACTACGTGGTGTTCCTGGGGTTTGTCTGACTTCAGGGTGTGGTCTAATCAACGCCACCACTAGTAGCACACCCCAGCGTGAAACCCCAAGCTCGATTCGACGGACATCACAGAGACTGCGAGCACGCCCATAATGCCATGCCATAACTGCAGTTGTGCGATTGCATAGTAAAACGTAAATGTAAATAGATTTATAAAGCGTCCTCATAAAGACTGTAAGGTACCAATAATAAAGAGTAGCACAACCGTCATGGACAGTGTATGTTCAGAGCAATTGAACAATTTGGTCGGGAAAATGTTTTATGTAAATTTCTCCAGCTTCATGAAGGACTTCATTGTTTTCCTGTATGAGTGAATGCACACAGCTTTTTAACATAATGTTCGGATCAGGGTATAGATTTAATAATGGAAGTTCATCTCTTTGGATTTACACACCAAGAAGGTTGTATTGTTATTTTTGTGTTTTTCCCAGGCAAGACTTTCAAGATCACAAATCAAAATCAGTATCCACCAGATGGATTCTGAAGTGGGATTCTCATTCGCTGCCTTTCTGAACAAGTGATAGCCTTTGTGAATGAAAGTCAACTCCGTGCATTTCTTTTCCTCTCGGGTTGTCATGCCATGCTTTCTAAACTTCAGCACAATAAAACTTTTTTCTGCTTTGCCTTTCAGCTGGAAATTTCAATTGCCGTACTTATCAACCCTCCAAAGTTCGGTTTTTGTGCCAAAAGAGATCATGACACCTCAGGAGATCGTGCCAGATAATACGCATTTCATGTTTTTTTTTTCTTTTCCTCCTATTTCTTTAAGCAAACAGATTTGAACTTTTTTAGATAAGTGACTGGTTGCCATGTCCTCAACTTATTATTGTTATAATTATTTTTAATTTCCAGAGAATTAAAACTTCATGAAAAAACAGTCGAGAAAGTTGACTGTAATATAATTTGGAATCATGGTTAAGAAAACATGGCCTCTATTAACAAAAAAACCAAACAAAACATTGCTGATATTTTTCAATCACTTGTGTTTATGACCAAATGATTATTTCTTGCATTAAATTATCCCGGTGCTGCTAATGGATTTCCCTGCTATCGTTTATTTTATTCATATTTATATCAAAGCCTAGTTATCCCATCAATAATGCTTTCATTTCTGATGTCTACAATTAACTTTCTGTTTAGAATTAGATATAATTAACCAAGACTAGATTTTTCATTTTCTTTACTAAAGTTCTGAAACCCTAAGAAACAACACTAGAACAATAAAGGAGGTTTCCAGATCGATCCTGACAGATGAGCTCAGGTTATAGTCCTCAGATACTGCAAGTCCTTGTCCTTTTCTAACTTGTAACTTGTAATTCTAACTTTCAATTGGTAGATTAAATTGCTTGAGAAGAATCATCTGACCTTGGGGTAGATTAGAAATGAAGTTATTTCCATATATTTCCCTATATTTTGCTGATTTTGCCAGCAGAGAGATGTATGTCCCCGTCTCCTTGTACAAATATAAAGACATGAGGACGATTCGCTGCTCTTTAAGGTAAGTCAAAACCGAGAGGAGTTGCCGTTACTGAAATCTCTGAAGTTGCTCACGTTCGTAGGCGATTCCCTCCTGGCCAATAGTAGCTGAGAGAACAACATTACACAACACATGCATTATAAAAAATAAACTGCAAAAAAGACTTTTTTTGGCGTAGATAAATACAAAAAATGGCTAAAAATGAGACGATTAGATGAGACAAGTCAATAACTGAAAGCATGAGAAATTTAAGCATGGATTCAATTTAAACAAATGGAAAGTTCTGGCCTTCTTGGACAACGTCTGCTTGGCCAGACTATTTCAACAGTTCTCTACAGATTACAGATGATTTTGTGATGATGCAGGTGTCCACAATTAGGTGAGATGGAGTATTAAATGTGTCTCTGAAAAGAAAAAAAAAAGAAAGCAGAGCAACTGAGTTAAAGAAAAGTGCTGGATGAATGTTGGAAGAACGCTTTGCTCGAGTAAAGCCTCATTTTTGTCCATCTAAAGAGAAGAACTCTCAGCTCTTTGACCTTGCACATGTATTCAAGACGAGGTTGAAATTGTGCAGCGGTGATGAGTTGTTTGCCCTGTTGAAGTTATAAACTCTTCCATCTTTTTGTCACTGGATGATTGCTAGTGCTTATGGTGCATTTTGTTTGTTGGCATGCCATTTTTGAGGGACATCAAAATCCAACACCATCACCAAGCTCTGAAATGGAACTGAAATGAATCTCAAGCCTGAACTACTGCATTGTATCAGATTCAGTGTGTAATGCTTGCAAACAAAAAGGTAAGCAACTAAACAAACAGAACGTTTCTCAGGGGTTCCTGGTTTGATCCCGAGTCCTGTGCAGAGTTTCTTTGCAGGTTCTCCAGATTCCTCCCGACTTCCTAAAACATGCCTGTAGGTGTCCAGGCTACGATGAATTACAGCCGAGTGTAAATATGTTACCCTGCTTTGGCCTGGAATATCATCCAGCGTGTATCTCAAGATAAGGAGGCTACTTCAAGTGATGAAACATTTCTCATGGTAGCTCCAGGAGCTTTACTTGGATCAGCAAGTAAAATAATGACATGGCTATTAAATAATCAGCAGCAGGATACCGCAGATGAGAATATACAGTTATGAGTAGATTAAAGTTGAAGTTATTTTGCTTCCTGTCTGAAGAGGAGGACATGCTCTGGGGATGTGAGTACAAATTGAGAAAACTCTGTGGTTAAATTACGTGTGGGCTGTTTTTTTTTTTTTTTTTACATTTACAAGATGTGTCCCTTCCATCAAGTGTGTACAGAATCATATAAGGCTAAAGTATCATAAAATATCATTCATATCATGTTTTTTATTGGTTATACAATCAAATAAACATTGTATTATTGTATGGGTTTGTAGAAATATACAAGAAACTCCCTTTTAAAGTGGTGCATATAATTTGCATAATTGTACAGTATATATGCTGTAATGAACTATTTTTGGTTTTTGTATGTTCTGTAATTAACGACTTTCCCTCGTGTTATTAGTGATTATGTGTTATGTGGTCACAAAGATCTCTGGTTTGATGGGAAGTGTGCAGTGTACTTTTGCCAAGGAATCCTTGGCTCACAATATTTTTCCATGAATAATGCAATTAGGCGAATGTGTGCGTGTCTGGTGGCGCGCCATGGACTTCCTTCCCATCTTCTGTATCTGCATACGCAAATATATATATATATTTAATCAGCCAGGATTTAAAATTCAGCAGAGACAAAAGTTTAGAACTTTGTAATCACTTGCTATATTTTCAGCCATTCATCAATACACAGAATCGCAAGGAACTGGCTGAGATCCTACTTTTATGTCATCTTGTGTTGTTGAACAACAGTGCTATTATTGGGCTCTGCTAAACATGAATTCCACGGAGCTATCCAGGGAAAGTCCCCCCAGATTGCGCCTCTGCACGATCCCCTATCAATCTGAGCAAACGTCGAGGAGGCGGCACGATGTTCCCCTTCTCAAATATGATTCACCAATTTCTTCCATGGAAATTCTTATAAATTTCCCTCCAGATCGCTTTCTCTCCCTGTCAGTTGTACTCGTTCCGGTTGTACATCACACGTCGTTTGGTTACCGCAGAAGCGAACGTGTAAAATTGTCAACTAGTATGTAATACTTTTGTCCATTACAGCACAAGCAAAACAAAACAAAAACCAAAAGAAAAGTGCTCTCTTTCCTTTGCTATTATATAACCGACAAAGCATCAAGGAAAGCATTCAACAAACCTTTAATAGCAGCATGCTGTTTTTTATAAAGTAAGAACAACGTGATTAATGTTTATACCAGCGGTATACACTGCATTCGAATTTAATGCGATGCAGCACAAACGCCTGATTCACTTTCCTTAGCTACTACTTTCATCCTATAAATGTTTACTTTTCTTCAATAAGGAAAAAAATGCTCAACAAATTACGTTTTTCTGATTTCAAAACATTTCATTTCTTTTTTTTTTAGGCATGCCATATGTTTTCCACAGTCTCCTGACGTGATAATAGTAGGCCTTAAAAAGGCCAAACTACACAACCACTCAAAAATCCATCATTTTTCTGTTACATCCCGCTGCGATTTTTTTCCTATTCATGAAACAAGCGTAAACCTTCACCGTGACTTAGCAGTCGACTTTCAGGCCAAATGGAATATACAGTCGTACAAAACCCAGCTGGACATTTCAATTTACCCGAATCCGCTGAGACCCACAAAAGATTTGCGAGTTTTTTTCAATGCATCAATCATACAGTAGATTCCTCTAAGCGCTGATGAAACATTCGTCAAGGTGGCAGCTGCTCTCCAGGGATCAGCAGGTAGATCCTGTATAACTGCTCGCACAGCTACCCAGGAATCAGCAGCAGGATCAGGGAGCACAATAAGGTAAAGTGGACTAAATGGAGAAGATCTTTATATTTTAGATCAGTCTAGGACAGCGAATATATGTGCTAATAGATGATACGTTCCAGAGGAGAGGGAGGAATGTGAGGGATAATTCAGAAGAATTTGAGAAGATGTAGACCTTGCTGTGCAAGGAAAAGAAGAAGCCTCTGTGGACTGATCATCACCCCCGTTTGTCCACTCAATCAAGGAGTGTGTAAAAGAAAAATAACGTCTACACGATCGTACAAGGCAGATTTTAGCTGTATCATTAAAATTAGATTAATAATAATAATCATGACTCAATTAATGTATGAACGTTTGTGAGAACTTTAAATCAGCGTACAGGGGGAACGTCTATTGCAAAAGAATCTCCTGTAATACATTTCTTTACTCCATGCTCGTTTTTAATGTCCTTACGAAGATCCCTGTTCGAGGAAGTGTGTAGTGTTTCTTTTGCCAAGAAATCTTTGGCTCGTGAGAGTTCTCTTGAATATTGCAAATCCCCTGCTCACTTTGTGCACGATGATGTACATATTTTCTCAGCTCCACTATCTCAACATGTGGGCTTTGAGCTTTGATACGCTCGAGAAAGCGAACGCTATTTTGAAATACCGAATCGACTCCCAGAAGGTTATTAAAAAAAAAATTTTCCACCGAATACGTGAATCCACATGCAGGAACTCGCACCGTTCCAAACTTTCAAGAATAATCCAGTGTCTTTAAAACATTAGCATACAAGTTCCTCATGACGCTTTTTCAGCATTATGTCCTCATGAAAATGTACGCTGACTGCAGATTGTCAACCGAATGAATTGCGATCCGAAAAACGACTCTACTACAAGCATCGAATCAGATTGTTCTTATTAGTGAAATGATAAGCGCATTTTTAGTGAAATTAATTCATCATCTCTGAGGAACAGGGAAATCGAAAACAACTGTTTACACGTTGGAGTTAGCAATGCATTTAGATTGGTTCCAAATCCCCACAGAGAAATATGATAAGAGACAGAAAC
>JAAIIK010000090.1:1098189-1120451 GCA_014706435.1 Silurus glanis | reverse complement strand
GAGAGAGAGAGAGAGAGAGAGAGAGAGAGAGAGAGAGAGAGAGAGAGAGAGAGAGAGAGAGAGAGAGAGAGAGAGAGAGAGAGAGAGAGAGAGAGAGAGAGAGAGAGAGTTGGAAAGTGAATGGAGAAGGCAGGCACATTCACTGTAGCAACATCTGTGACTCTGCAGCTTTGCGAGGCTCCTGCAGTCCAGCACTCTGCAAAAACCATGGCCTCGGCACACCTATGAGGATGTACGAGGAGCTTCATTCAGCAAAACTTCAACTCTGCACTTACTGACTTTTGGTAAAACCTTTTTCTCTCTCGTCTCCATTATTCTTTTGGCAACATCCGTTTTAACTGCATGGATGATTAGGACCGAAGTCATTTGCATTCTTTCTATTTTAACGTTTTGTTCTCAAAGTTGATTTCAAGTCTCAGTGAAGAAGATCTTAGAAAAGGCCAAACCAGACTGAGGAGCTGTTTTAGATCTTATTTTTAGTCTTGTTGTTCTTGTTGTTTTTGTTGTTGTTGAGCTAATAAGTAACAAATGCTTTTTTTTTTGCATTTTTTTTTTTTTTTTTTTTTTATTTTATTAAAAAAAATTTTTTTTTTTTTGCATTTTTTTTTTTTTTTTTTTGCATTTTGTAGAATCAAATATTTTTCGGAGCTGTTTCTCATTTTGTCTGCTTCTGTCCTGCGTTGGGTCGCATCCACTTTTACAGTTATGCATAAAAATTATTGTTGGGGGGGAAAAAAAAGTATGAAGCACTTTTATCATTATACCTTTATATCATCCAGTCTTTTATGCAGGAGCAATTTATTAAATTAAATACATCAGGACCAACAATTTGTTTCTTGATTGTTGCACTGTTACGTATATATGAAGAATGAATGGCATGAACTGCATTTTTAAGGTGCGATAAACTCTGATAAAATGCTTTGTTGGGTTTTTATAGATTTGGGAACAACATTGCAGATGTGAATGTAGAAATCCGGGGGGGGGGGGGGGATCAACATTGGGTTTTACGGCATGAATGATTTGAAGATGAATGGTCTGAGACTTCCTTGTTGCTGAGGGAACTTCGCTCTTGTATTGGAACGTTTTCCGAAAAAGGATTACCGCAGTTGATTGCGTTGACATGAGACGAAAATATTCATTACACACTCATTTCCTGTACAGAGCAAAAAAAAAAAAGATAGTGAGCAATGAACACACTCAGCAATATCTCATCTGGAGGACACACAGGAATTAAGTGATGAACAAGGATCTCGACTCCCACTGATTTGAGATAAAGTCAGCTAGCAAGCTGAAAATAGCTCAGTCTTCAAATTCCACTGGGAATTCCCATGTTTTGGGGAATAAATACCAAAGATACATTGCCATTCATTTTAATAATAATACAGTAGTAGTAGAAGTGGTAACTTTACAGTTTTTTTACAACTTTACAAGAGGTTATATAATAAAATGGAATATAACTAGAAAAACACTTGATTAGCAGAAACATATCTACAGTTAGTTTAAGGTGGTTTAAGTGCAGCATCTGCAGCATCTCTTCTGTACAGGAAAGTATTGTAATATAAAATCGAACTCTCTTTCTTTTTTTTTTTGGAACATAGTTGTCTTCACTTTGTCATGAATACATGTGTTTGGTCATTCTCCAGAACTGAAATTTCACTGTCTGACACTGTAAATGGATTCCGTGTGTGATTGGCAGAGAAGTAGAAATATCCAGTTCTGAGAAAAAGCAAGTTGGAGGAGATTTGATGACTGGCTCATACAAATGGTGGTGAGTTCCAGATAACCCCTAGTCCAATAACCCCCCGATCCCCCACTCCCCAACACCCCCACCCACACACCAACAAGGCCATACAGTACTTTTGTCTTGAGGTCAAAGCTTAGAACAACCCGCTGATGATAAACCCGTCAAGCCAAACGTACTACAAAACTGAAATTGCTTATAAAGGTTTTAATTCTAAATCATTATTTTAAAAGATCTTGTTTTTGTCTATTTGCATATTAAGTGATCAACAGGCCAAAGGCGCTCTCTGAAATATGTGTTCCCTGTTTATTACCGTGTTTTCATAATGTCTGCAAATCATTCTCCCTCTGGAAACCATAATAAAATACGTGGTTTCCCGCAGGAACCGTAGTTATGTGAAGCCTCTCGAAGTGTAATTCTGCGTAGCCAAACCATAACCAGTAGTCGTAAAAAAGCAGCAGTTTCTTTATAACGCTCTACATCGGATTCCAATTCAACAATATCTGTTGTTATTGCTTCATTCAGGCTGCGATGCATCTCTTCATCTTAAATGATGCCAATCAAGGCATGCTGTTCATGCGGCACGTCGTTGTAATCACTTTAGATTCCACACTGTCTTTAACTTGACGTTTTTCTGAGATGCCTTCATCTTCATTTCTCTTTAGGTACAAACTGAGGCTTGGTGCTTCAGGATCACTGGTCGCAAAATGAGATCCATGCATTTTGTCTTTTGGTGTGTGTACGTCATGTTTCTTCACTTATTTTGCACAGCCCAAAATGAAGACATGAGATTAAGTAAGATGCTTCTCTCAATTCCCATTCTCACTGCATGGAGACATCAGTCTCAGATAACTACTGATCATCATCTACTTATCATGGTCGATGCAATTCCTTTATCGAGTTTGCATTAATGTAGTGTGAGTTCTTTGTTTCTATATACACCGTATGGACAAACGTATGGGGACACCTGCCACATGTGGTTCTTCATCAAACTTTTACCACATAATTGGAGGCAAACATTTTTTTAGGAAGCCTTTGGATGCAGGATCGTTAGATTTTCCCAGGAAACCCAAACCTGTTCTAGGGCCCCAATGCCGCTGTGATTAAAGTGCATCGTGAAGTGGAAGATCTTGAGTGGTTTCAACCCTATTGAACACCTTTGGGATGATTTGGAACACTGACTGCACCACAGGCACCTGACTGTACTAACAGCCCTATGGCTGAATTGAGCACAAATCTCCACATACACACTCCTAAATCTAGTGAAACATCTTCCCAGAAGAGTGGAGCTCATTATTATGTTCAAAAAGCACATAGTCATGTGTCCACATAAGTTTGTCCATATAGTGCAGTTAAAGATCGTACAACTAAAGCCGCCTTCTTTCTTTGCCATGCAGGTTGCAGAACTGCTCCAAGTGACTTAGTATTCATCCTTGATGGCTCCTGGAGTGTGGATGACACAAATTTTGAGATCGTTAAACGGTGGCTGATGAACATCACGACAAGCTTTAACATTGGCCAGAAGTTCACTCAAATCGGTGTGGTTCAATACAGTGATGAACCTGATTTACACATACCGCTGGGAAAACATCACTCAACCAAAGACCTAATCAAAGCCATGGAGTCCATAGAATACATGGGGGGCAACACTAACACTGGAAAAGCTATCAAGTTTGCCAATGAGAAGCTGTTTGCACTATCGGAGCGTGGTCCAAACGGGGCTTCAAAAATCGCCGTGGTTCTGACGGACGGGAAGTCGCAGGATTCCGTGAAGGAAGCCGCAGAGGCGGCACGGAAAAAAGGGATAATACTCTTTGCTATTGGTGTTGGGGCTGAAACAGAGGAGGCGGAGCTGAAAACAATCGCCAACAAGCCGTCCTCCACCTATGTTTTTTATGTCGAAGACTATAAAGCCATCTCCAAGATTCGTGAAGTAATTCGACAGAAGTTGTGTGAAGGTAAACATTCAGATCATCAATGTTCAGAGCTGGGGCCAATCTGACACATCACAGGCATTTTGGCATTTATATCTCGCCCAAGAATGAGATATTTGGTAAAAAGACTTATGCCTAGTACTTATCTAGATTAATTCTCCACAGTAGGTTTACAATCCAGAACACTGTGAACATTTTCTCTCTTTCGCTCTTTGGAATCATTTTGTAGAGCAGAATTTCTGGCCATTTTTTCTGGCTATTTTCATTTCAAATGTACTGTAAAATATTCCTGTATACATTATTGGAATCTTCAACTAGAGTTTTTAGTGGTTTCACTCGAGTCTACTTTGCTCCAACTCTTTTGTTCGAGTGTAGAACATTAAAGAGTTATTTTCGTGGAACTTTGTCCCCCGAGTATCTTGAGCCCGAGTTCTTGCTTTTTTCAAGCAGAAATTTCGCTACATCCAAAATGTTATTGCAATTCTACCAGATCTTCTCTAAATGAGGTTAGGTGTGAACCATGAAGTTTAAACACCATGACTGTTACAAACATACAAAAGATATGCAATCAACCAATCTGGAGTCAAGTTCTCCAGTCTGATCACATGCACCTGCAGCCAGTCTGATCCTACCAATATAATCCACCTTGCTGTTTCAATACTCTTTAAATGCCACAACAAGCGGAAGAGAAAACCAGAAGGAGCATAATATAAATAAAACCCTTCTGAATTATGAGTGAGGACTAATCAAATGCTGTATGTCAACGCCTCAGAAACGTCACCAGAATGTGGACTTGACGGTGCACTGCAGGTTGTCATTTGGCGGTAGGTCAGTTCAGCAGGTGGTAGCTCCGTGGTTGGATCAGAAGGTCACAAGTTCAAATCCTAGTGCTACCAAGCTGCCATGCTGGGCCCTTAAGCAAGGCCCTTAACCCTCAACTGCTCAGTTGTAAGTCTCTGGATAGGGGCGTCTGACAAATGCCGTAAATGTAGATGTAATTTTGGTATATCGTTTTTCGACTGAAGCTTCCGCCAGGATCACATTTCAATGTGATAATACAGAAATGGTGAACGAGCTTCAAGAACAAGGGTTCAGATAGAACCGAGACTTTTGAGACTGCGTCAATTTTTTTCTTCTTCCATCCGTAGGTTTCATACTTTCTTGGTATTTGATCTGCTTAACTTTGTTTACACTCCACAGTTTGTCTGTTTCTGCCTCGTGATTCTTGTCTTGCAATTTGGATTTGATCACTGCCGTATTTAGCATACGCTATCCTGCACTTGCATCCGTCACGTCTGCACAAGTCTGCACGTTCGTGACATCTGGTAAAAAGATTCGCAACCGATTTTGCTTCAGAATTGTGGAAAAATGTTTCAAATTCAAAACGTTTTGCATCTACTGAACAATCTGGAATTTTCTGGATGGAATGGTCATCTGTTTTTTTTTTGTTTTTTTGCACTGGCTAAGATGTAGTTTGGACAGCCTGCAGATCTGCAAGATGTCCAGAGTTCTCTGCCAAAGTTTGATTCTTACTGATTGAATTTACTCATTCTACTTCAGTGCAAGAGCAAATGAAATGATTATAGGATTTATTTTCAGTATATAGACAAATGTTTGGGAATTTTCCAGCCAGATGTGGTTCTTCCCCAAGTTGCTACCACAAATTTGGGGGCACATAATTGTAACTTCACTTGAACTAGGAGACTCCAACCTGTTCCAGCACGACAGTGCTCCTGTGCATAAATCCAACTCTATGACGATCTGCTTTACATAGGTTGGAGTGGAAGATCTCCTGCTACAGATCTTTAAACCCTTTTGAACATCTCTGGGATAAATGTGAATGATGGCTGCACCCAAGGCCTCCTCACCTCATCTACAAGACTTTACTAACTCTCTTGTAGCTGAATGAGCACATTGGGTTATCCAACGTGGTAATTGTGGTATCATATAGAATTTTGACCAAACACAATGCAATAACACAATTATTTTTGTTTTCTTCCCCTTTAATTTACTGTAGAAACTGTCTGCCCAAACAAAATACCAATTGACTCTCGGGATGAGAAGGGATTTGATATTCTTTTTCACCTGAAATTGGCCAAAAAGGCTAAAAAGACACAAGGATCCTTTTATGGAATGAAAGCCTACCAAGTGACGCCCAGAGATGATTTAACGGAAAATACCAGGTAAAGTCTGCAGAGAATGCGTTTTAGTTTTTATAATATTTTTATGCTGAGTTCAGATAGGTTTGTTGTGTTCTCAAACAATCACAAGATGTAAATCTTTATTCATAGGGCTTTGTTTCCCGATGGCCTTCCACCATCGTACGTGTTTGTGGCCACGCTTAAATACAAAGGCTCCGTCCTAACGGAGGACTGGGATCTCTGGAGGATACAGACCACAGATGGAGAGCCTCAGATGGCAGTAACTTTAAATGGCTTGAAGAGGACGGTGACATTCACTACTACGAGTACGACACAAGGCGGAACACAGATGGTGGTCTTCACCAAATCACCAGCAAAAGTAAATACTTAAATTATATAATAATACTGAAATCTTTCCTAATCCTGGGTCAGTATTTAACATTTAAGATTCTCAACTCAAGATTGTATGAATCTTACAACTAATGAAGTTAAATAATGTGATATATTAAATTAACCACTATATATAAAAATGCGTGCTCTCTGCTTTGATGAACCTTAGAATAATTAGCTTTTTAATTAACAACATAATATATAAAAACAGAATGTATTCCTTAAAAAATCTTCAATGTTGCAACAAATTATATACAGTAATTATTCAGAAACTGCTGTTATTCAAAGAGCTTTCAACAAAAAGGGGATTAAAAAGGCTTTAATTTAAAGAAATGCAGAATCACAACCCCAAGAATATAAAGAACTTTATTGGTCTACTACTATTATTCTAGAATTTTGTTAGACAATTTGGAAAGATGCATTTATCAAACCCCAACAATGAATATGTTGATATTGTGAAGCTATCAAATTTTAAATCAAATTTTGCATGGGAAATCTTAAATGCAGCATTATATGGAAAAATACAACAATGCTGCATCTGTTCGCAATGAAAATATCACTTATTTTCCATCTTTCTACTTTGAAAAATATTTTTTCTTGATTTCTTATACACATTTTTTTTTTATAGTAGTTCGCAATCATATATTTCTCCCCGGTACTTTCTTGTCATTCATAGAAACTTTTCGATGAGAAATGGCATCAGCTTCGTCTTCTGGTGACAGAGGAAGACGTAACGCTTTATGTTGACGACTTGGAAATCGAAAGCTTAACGCTGGAACCTCCGGCTGGCATTTTTATCAATGGAAAGACACAAGTTGGGAAATATGTCCGAAAAGAAACAACTGTTCCTGTAAGTGTACGGCTGCTTTATTATAATTAACATTATGGGATGTAAAATGAGTTAAAGGCTGTTGTACAGATTCATTCACTTTAGTACAAAAATAAATAAATAAAAAAAAAAAAAATAAATAAAAATATATATATATATATATATATATATATATATATATATATATATATACACACCGTCATTTATTTTTGAACAGTTTGAAATCCAGAAACTACGAATCTACTGTGATCCAGAGCAGAATAACCGGGAAACTGCTTGTGAAATACCTGGAGTTGTGAGTACAAAAATCTTGGATGTCCATTTTTTGGCATGAGCGAATAAATTCCAACCATTACTATCATATTATTTTTCCAGTATAAGCCATACTGTGATAACAATTAGATGAGTGATTCGGTATTTCAGACCGTGTTCTGATAATCTCATAATACATCTTTACCAAAAGAAATTGTGTGCTAACCTAGAATATAGTTTGGGACGTTGCATTATCAATTATAATGATGTTAATGTCTGTAATTATTTTACTGTTTCCTGCTTCTGTGTCACACTTTTATCCATACTAACCCTGGTTGCCTGATCCAGAAGATGCTTTTGATTGCTCTCACTGTTAAATGTAAAGTCTGAAATGTTCCTTCTCCTCACTTCTTTTATTTTATTTTATTTTTCTAAACTAATGGATTTGGCTGATTTGCTTCAGGTTGTCTGATTCCATCATGTCATTTTTTTTCATTTGTAGGATGGAGAGGTATGTATTTTGGCCAATGGCTTTGCTTGCTTTCAAAAGTAACTGCTAAGCTCATGTCAGTTCTGGAGGTAAGATTCCCTGTACTGTTTTGTAAGAGTGTATATAAAGTGTGCATAAATATGGCTCTGTGTTCATTCTATACTATGTGCGCTCACACATCGTCTCAGGGATGTCTCAGGGCACTGCTCGCTGTTTTGCATTGTGCTTTTTGTTTGACTTTTTTTTTTTTAATCAGGCAGCGACACGAAACCCCAGGACCTCACACTTAAAGACATTTTAACTAATATCTGGTTTCTTTGGTATTCTTTCAGTGTGCCAGTGGACCAGCTGATATCGATCCAACCCCAGAGCCATGCGTCTGTCCACCTGGGGCGCCTGGTACTCCAGGCCAAAAGGTTAAAATCATTTAGCCATTTTAGCTTCTGTTGGAGTAAATTAAGTCTCATAACGTGCTTAAACGACTAAAAGATGGATCTTGACATTTCAGTTGTAGTTTCCCAACACGATTCAGGAATTCAATTAAACTCCCCCAATGCAGTAAATTCACATAAAACGTCTATAAAGAATGCTGGAAGTTTATAAGGTCATGCCTTGACTTGAAAACACATGCTGCAGGTTAATCTGAATGGCCAAATGTCTAGAATCTTCTTAACGTAGAAGCTTTAACCAAGATTAGGGAATATTCACAATTGTAAAGTTCGTAGCTTGTAAATAATCTTTATATTGTGCAATAAGGCAATCGATTTATTATGTGGATGTTCTAACCTCTTTGCATATTATGATCTCTTTAGGGGGAATCAGGAAGACCTGGGGATCCTGGCAAACCTGGTCCTGCTGGTGCTGATGGTAAGCCTGTGAGTACTACACAGTTTAATACAAACCTCAAATCAACAGAGCACATGCAGAGCTACACAAGACACCAAATGAGTTCCTGGAACCTTTAGGGGTAGAATTGTACCTAATAGTGCAAAGGAACTCGATAAAATTACTAAATGCTTTTAATAACTTTAAAGCATTATTTTAAAACCAAATATGAATTGTATAGTTTATGAACAGGAGTGAGAATCAGGAATGATTAGTGAACCTGTTCAGGAAGCATCCATACAAGCCCAAGCCCAAACTTTCACTGTGATTCACCGATGAACTTACAAGATGTGGATCATGAGCCGATCCTTTCTTTCTCCAAACGTGCCATCACTTTGGTAGAGGTTAATATTGGTTCTAAAACTTTGTGACTTATCTCTGTATCTGCCCTTCCAATTCTTACTGCTGGTGAGTGGTTTTGCATCTTGTAGTATGGCCTTTGAATTTCTGCTCCCAGATTCTTTGAAATGTGAAGTTGGAGACCTCCAGGAGTCCTGTGGAGTTTTTGAAGAACAACACAGACCACTGTTTTGGGGTTTTTCTTCATAAGTCTCACAATGTGTCAATCATTAAATGCTGTCATTTTCGGATGGCCTGTTTAATATCTGGTTGATAGTACACCAGTTTTTTCTTTATTTTTCCAGAGCTCAAACTGTTCTGATATTTCTGATCGATGTACAAATTCATTGTTGTTTATCAGATGAAGAATAGACTTTCCTTGGGAAGCCAGAATGGTCTGATTCCCCTAGTGTGATAATTGGACCACATCCCCCCACATAGATCTTAACAATTTCCCTCAGCACCAGTGTAGCTTAAGAGATCTCCCCAGCAGGCACCAGCAGTGTTCTTGTCACAGCTCCTGGTAGCTGCTTCTACTACTGATAGCTTTCTCCATTCAGACTCACTCCAACCCCCAGACCTCAATCCGTACAAATATGAGATTCTATGGAGGATGGAAGTTCAAACAAATGTATCTCTTAACAAATAATCGTCTGCTAGATGCTCAAGCAACGCAAAAGGCTCTCCTGTGATTGCATGGTAAATCTATTTTTTCATGCAACAAATCTAACTCATTACCAAGTGTTGATCAGTTGACAGTCTGCTTCCTTCAATCATTCATCCCATCTGTTGCCTGTTTGAAGACGTTCCAATCTGTGAAATCAAAACAGCCGTGTAGCTTCGCCATGGATCCAATTAGCTCTCTCTGCTGATGCTGTTATTGAAGTTCAGTTTTTGTCTGTCTGTTGTAATGAGGTGATTATTCTAGTCAGAAAGTGATTAGAATACCCCAAGGACCCCATGAGTAACCGCACAATTAGTAACAGCAAGCATCAGCACCTTTTTTGACTGTATTACAGGAACCCACAATGTTCCTTTTCCTCTTGGCACGAGTCACATGTGGACAGTATTTAAGCATTAAGGTTTGCTTTGTTGTCTGTGGAATGTCGGTATTGGCATTGCATCAGAAGTTTGTAAGTTCAAATCCCAGCCACACCAAGTTGCCCCTCCTGGGCCCTTAAACAAGGCCCTTAACCCCATAGCTGCTCATTTGTATGAATGAGATAAATATGAGTCGCTCTGAGTGTGATGAGTCTCTGAAAATCATGAATGGTTCCACACCACTGAACACTGTATTAATACTCAATAGCAAACCCAGCAGGACACAAAGGAAGCCATCTACGACACCATCATTATTAGTTCTTCTTATCACACAGCAGTAAAGACTGTTAAATCTGAAATGATAACCCGTTAATTATAAAGAAAATCTGGATATCTTTCAAAAAAACACTGTACGTATCCCGGACTAATATGCGGATTAATTGATCTCTACGTGTTTTGAAGGGTGCACCCGGGCCGAGAGGAAACACTGGTCTTCAAGGTCCTCCTGGCATGGCAGTAAGCAAATCATTCTCAGTAATGTAAACAAATTCTGTAAATGAACCTACACATTATCTGGATATCACACAATTTGTTTCTATTAGGGGCTTCGTGGAGCAGATGGATACAAGGGGAATAAAGGAAGTCTTGGGGAACCTGTAAGGGTCAATTTATTTCCATTGTCTTCTAATGCATAGTGAGGGGAAACAGGTATTCAGACACTACTGGGAAAAAATTTGGCACCTGTAAAAACACTGAAAGTGAAGACCAACAGATACACAGCCATTATTTCTACAACCCATGCAAAACTGATCTGCTAAAGAAAAAAAGAGAAAAACTGCTTATATTCATGTTTATGAACGCTCACTTTTTGCTCATTTTATTAGGTACAGAAAAGTGGTTAAAGCATCTGAATAATTTTTCCCCACATTATATCACAACCTTTATATTATATTACTGAATACAAAATGTTTATTCGTCCATGTTAAAATTTGGGAGTTCTGTGATTATTATAAATATTTCCCGCATCTCTGCAGGGTGAACGAGGAGTCCCGGGGTTACCTGGACCTACGGGTCAACCGGGTGAAAAGGTAGATCTTTAACCTAACATTTGTAGACAAACAATAATTGCAGTTGAATCTACAGTATTTTTCTGTGTTGCATAAAAGACTGACGGAATACGGTGTCGTCACAATCGTCTGCGAATAAGGGAACTGATCTTTCGGTATGTTCAGTCTTAAAGCCATAGATATACGAGTGGCTCGTTATTCCTGTATCCAGACATTCCAAGGCACTTGAAATAATCAGCAGGCAAAATATTTGTCCCCCCTGAGCAGACCAAACATGGCCCTGACAAGTGTATTATAAACAGGGAAGGATTAGTGCCCTGACCAAATAGGGAAGTGGCTGGGACAGCAAAGAAAAAAAAAAAAAAAAAGGTGTGGTAAATAACTGTGTGTGTTAACACAATGGAAAATGCAAGTTTGGCTGGCTCAATGCTATTGCTAGAGCCTAGTTAAAACCCTCTAATCCACTGGCTGCCAAAACTCCGTCGTGTGCACAGGCACATTAAGCACTAAATGATTCAAATGCAAAATTAATACTCGGGACAGCAGGATTTCTTTAGGGGTTTAAAACTTCACTTGTGGTTTAAAAGATATTTAACATGCTGCAAAAAAAACCCCAAAAAACTCAGAGGCCATATTTTTAATTCCACACAGAGCAGAGTGTCTAAACCTCCAGAGCACATTCACAAGCTTCAGGGAAACCCGCCATTGTTTCTGACAAAGAGCCGGTTTTCTCCTCTGTAACACTGGAGTTAGATAACATCAGATCACTGACTACAGGCACACTGTTCACAGGGCACCATTGTCTAATGCCAAAGAAAGCGATCATCCCACATAACTGAGAGATCCATGCCAACTGGTATTATTCACTGCATTACAGAAGTACAGTTGCTATTTAGAGAGAAAATTCTGGATTTTTGGAAAGTTTTTATTCTTCTTTAAACGACTGCCTTTCTACATTGTTGACCCTAGATCTTTAAGATTCGTTTCTGTGAGGCTGAGACTTTTAAGTTCTACACTTAAAGGCCAGTTTATACACGACTTCACGGCATGACATTATGAGGATTAAAAAGAGCACTAGGTGGTACAGTAAAGGAAACATCTCTGTCCATTGAATTCCAAGTTGAACTAAAAAATGATGAAACTTCTTCTTCTGTGATGTTCGACACATAAATGAGCGCATTAATATTTTCGTGATTGGCATCCCTTAAAGACTTAAAGTAGTCTGGTGCACAAAACAGATAGTGTTAGTTGAAATATCTGTAACTGTAACCTATTTAATATTCATAAAATACCGTTCTGCAATTTTTTTTTAACCAAATACAATTTTCTTTTTTTTTTCCCCAAATAAACATCTAAGGGAGCATCCGGCTCTCAAGGTGTGCAGGGGACGCCAGGCAAAGATGGGCAACAGGTATAAAGTCAAACAAATCTGTAGACAATTTATTAATTTATTAAACTACGTATGGCTGTTTAATCATCCAGACAATATTGGTGGATTCTTTTAGTTTTAATATACATTAAAAAAAAAACCATTTAAAATAAAAATGTTCATTAACGGTCAAATTTATCGATATGTTTTAATTACAGGGTGAAAAAGGAAACAGCGGATCTGCTGGTCCACCTGGTTATCCAGGGCAACCTGTATGTGTGCACTTTTCTCGTTTATGCTAATGCTAGGAGTTAGCAAACCAATAATTAACTTTTGTTTGTTTTTCTACAGGGGACAAATGGACGAGATGGGAAAGATGGAATTCCAGGAAGGATTGGGCAAAAGGTCTGTACTGAGCAAAGTTTCAAGAGGAAAAACATAAGCATGTTTGAGATATTAATGACCTCTACAGTTTGAGAGCATGGAACACAGAGGTTGTTTGGCAAGTCCAGTTTCCATGATTTTTACCGCATTGGTTGGGCGAATCAGTATGGCAATATGCTGTTAATTCATGGCTCATGCAATTTCCTTCCCGATTTGTAATGATGGGTTTTTGTTTCCATTCCTTTTCAAAAGAAACTTTTGAAACGCTTACTAGATCTCTTCCCGTCGAGTTAATAGAAAGTGACTGCTATGTATTGGGTCTCCATTCACAAGCTTTTCACTTTGCTAAGATTGTCTGAAATTCTGTACTTTGTTACCTACTTCACCTAATATTTACTTTATTTTCTATCATTTCGAATATTTCTAGTTGGTAAATAACATTACACTACACACTAAAGTTCTTGCCAACTTTTTTGCAGCATGCTGTGGCAAGTCATCAAACTAGCGGCTGTTAAGCTTGCAGATGCCTGTCCTGTCTAGCATGTGCCTATAAACTCAGACATTCTTCCTTTTCCTCAGGGATTCGAGAATAATTACTGCAATGACTGCTTGATTGACCTGGAAGAGTTGATGACAGAAAAGCTTCAATGTCGCATGAGGCATTCTGATGCATGTATTTATTGTCAGATTAGGTTGAGGCGAGGGCTCTCGCTGTTAAATACATTGTGCAATAAGCTCAAAAATCCTTAAAATCAGTTAGACAAACTGAATAAGTATGTATGAACAAGTTAGTAAGTATATATTGAGTTCTCAAAGATGATGTAGGAAAAATCAGCAAGCATCAGGAGCCAGATTGCGGTCTCTAGGTGACTGGGTCAGAGGGTTTTGTCGGGTGTTTCCGGGTATATAATAGTTAGTACCTAACAAAAGTGGTACAAGGAACTAATAAACCAATGACACGGTCATGGACACTGATGTGCATGGAAAGCGAAAGCTGCTCTCGTTTCCAAAACCACAGAATGGCTACTATTTCTACAAAAGGTTAACGCTGGTTTTGATCAGAAGGAGTCAGAACACACAGTGCATCACAGATGTGTAGCTGCATACCAGTCAGAGTCCATGATGACCACGATCTACTCCCAAAAGCACCTACAATGGGCATGCGAGCTGAGGAATCACGTTTTCTTTAGCATAAATGTGGAAGAGATGACACCAGGATGCACTACAGGAAGAAGGCAAACCCTCAGATGTAGTGTGATGCTCTGGGCAATGTTCTGGAAGTCCTGGAATTCACATTTACCTCTACATTGATGGTATTCGGCAGTTGCTCTTATCTGCAAAGCAGCTATGAGGTTGAGGGCCTTGCTCAAGGGCCCAGGAGTGGCAGTTTGGTGTGGCTGGGATTTGAACTCACAACCTTTAGATCCAAAATCCAATGCTTTAACCACTAATCTACCACCTCCCTTCATTGCAACATGGCAGAGTTTTTTTTTTTCAGCAGGATAATGTGCCTTTTTCATATTGAAAAAACTGTTCAGTTCTTCACTGTTTGAAGAACATGACAAAATTCAGCTAATGGAAATTTGACATCACAATTTACAGGACTTGTACAGTATATATATCTCTAGATGTGTCTATTTGTGGATGTACCAGTGGGAGATGATTTTAATGCTATGGTTGTTCTGTGAATTGTCTCCTTCATCTTAAACTCTAAAGACGTCAGTGTGTGGCAAAAAAAGAAAATTGGTATACCTTCAGAGCGGACTGTAAATATACACATGGTTATATCACCAATGTTTAATACACTTATTGTGCTGTCTATTTCTAAACATGAACCTTTGTATTGGTTCTTAAGGGTGATCCTGGTACTCCTGGAATTCCTGGCCAAGATGGGACACAAGGACATCCTGTAAGTATATTCTAAAATATTTATTCTTACGCACCAATAATATTTAAATAGCGATTCATTTTGGAAGGCCGGAATTTAATAATCATTGAATTGAATGCTCTTATATCCTGATCTAATAAAGATCTGTTTGGAAAAAACAATCACCCAAAAACAGTCTATGGAGCTCAGAGTCATTTAAATACGCAAAACGACAACCCATGACAAATCTTACGCTTACTTTTGCGGTTCAGTGTCATTTAGAGAATAAAAATAAAAAAAAGACCTTTTTTTTCCAACATTTAACCATAATAGCATACTGTAATTGGGCAATAAGCAAGTTTTCAAAGTTATAACCAGTATTATCAAAGTATTGTTAATGTTGGCTGTATTTTGCTTATTCCAACTCCACAGGATTCACCACTGGAAATGCATGTCAAGATTTTACAACAAGGTCCCACAGTGGTGTATGAATCAGTATTAACCATAAACTAATACAGCAATCATACACATTTCCTTTTGAACTTCAAGCGTTTGCCTTTTTCTTCTGATATTCTTAGTATTCATTTGTAAAAATCGACATGCTGTAAACAGAGCCAGCATGCAAGCTGTCAGGTCCAGCTTTTAAAAACTGGCCCCTTATACTGGTGAAACACTGGGTTATTATTGGAGCTGGTGATCCAATCAAGAGACAAACAATGCAGTAGCAACTAAACATTTTATTGCCCCATTAACAAAAAGTAAAATGATAAGTGCATTTATTTCTGGACAGCTAGACGGCTTGTATTTTTAACAATACACTTCCAAAGCTGCCAGCTGCCTTTTATATTTGTATTTATTGCCATGGAGGAATAGTGTTTTAAAACCTTAGCATTAACAGCCAAAACAACAAAAACAATAATACCAGCGAACTTACTGTATGCTTACTAATGTTACTGAATTTGTACAATCTGCTGGTTGTGCCCTCTTTAAAAAAATAAAATAATAAATAAAAAAAAAAGGCTAAATCTAAAGCTTCATGAACTGTAAAGCAGAAATTAATGACTTAAAAATGTTCTCCAAAAAACCTTTACTGACAGGAGCTGGGGAGTTGCATGGGCTTTGCTTGCATTTGAAGCCAGATCACTCTGGAATGACCCTGAAGGACAATCTGGGTTTTTCACCCAAAATTCTCAAATTGTTAGAGTTTGTTGACCTGACAGCTTTCACTTGGGCTAAACAAGCAGAACACTTCCTGTAGCAGCCATTCGGTCCTCAGACAAACTGCTCTTTACGGGGCACTTTTACATACAAATCTACCAGTTTATATTAAAACTTGTGTACTATTAATGTAATACATTTGATTTTATTTCATTAAGATTTTTTTCATTAATACAATTTATCCAACTGCCCAACAAATCGGTCCTCTTTATTTGGAAAGTAAATGAAAGCCTCACTGTTTAAACAACAAACAGAGATAAAGATTTGTTTGAGCATTAACCCATCATTATCAGTCAGAGATTAAGTGGTAATGGCTAAGCCGAACACCAATCGACTGGAAGAAACCCCTTGTGCAATGATGCAGTTCTAAAGCTACTGGCTGGTTAGATATCTAACTTACATGAGCTTATGAACCAGAGGCTTTATTCCACAACTCATCACAAGGCAAGTGAGAACAGTATAATTGTAGAGAAACCCAGTGTATAAGCTGCAAGCTAGAGGTCTGAATTGATAAGGAGAGTCCATATCTGTAAACCCAGCAATATAAAGAGGCTTCCAGAGGTTTTATATCAACAATACAGGTACAGATTATTTATTGTTCTACCGAATAAATGGAGACCATTAAATCCATAAAAAAAAAAAAATTGCATGGAAAAAATATATATTTTTCCTCATTTTGATTAATTATAATAAGTGTTGAATTCTTGTCGTTATGCATCTGGTTTATGAGACGTGGCTTTTATAATACACTTTGGGGTATGAAAGGCCCTGGTGGGCTCTGAGTGAGATGAACCATGAAAACATTGAAAGCACCAAGCATGAACTGATATACTTTGTCTCCAACGTGTCATTCATGCACAAACTCATAAAACCTTGTCTCTAATACATCTCACTTAAACTCGTTAATATGACTAAGCCTTGCCATTACATTCCCCTCCAAAGCATTGTTCGGTCCCTTGTTTTGTGTGTCCTTGAAGAAATGGAAAGTACTATATTTTGCAACATGTTTCCATGTTCATTTCCTAATCCCCGCAGAGCAAAACGCAGACCAAACATCTGCTTCAGCTTATCATGGAAAATGTAGCGAAGAGTTATTTCAAGGTGGCTTTGTTGGATGCACTAAATTATAAAGTGTTTGTTTACTTTCCCCCTAAATTCAATGAACACTGGATTTATTGTTTGTCCAAAACTAATTCCCTTCAGGAACATATTCGAATTGTACTACAACAAAAGTCTATTTCTTAATAAAATACGTTAACGCAAAATACACTGGTTTAGAACATAACAAAAATAGACTTTACCAAGGATTTTATTCCGATTGTTGTTTTTTTTCTTTTCAGCACAAAACACGTCACCTCTGTTCACCAATTAGCACAAGCTGTTAGAAAACGTGCGTCACAGCATATCAGAGTGGCAAAAATCATTTCCCAGAGATAAAACTGTAAATAGCTGTCGTAACACAATTATTAAACAATATTTAGTTATATTTAGTAATATTTTAAACCCATAAAACAAAGAAAGCCTGGAGGACTAGTGTAATATCGCGCCAATATAACTGGCATTTTAACTCAACGTTATAAGCGCTTCGATTTCATTGTGAAGAATAAAAAAAATATATAAAAAAAACAATTCTCTAGTAAACCTTTGAAAACCATATAAAAACCTAAAGACAAGAAGTTTTAGTTTTAATAGCAACCGTATAATGTTAGTCATAAAACGCTTTTCATTACTGATTAAAAGAAATCTTAGTGTTGGGAGAAAACTGACTTTTCCAGCCATATGTGGTTCTTCTCCAATCTGTTACTACAAAGTTGGAAGCACAGTTGTGTAGGACGTCTTTAAATGTGGTAGCATGAAAAATTCCCTCCACTTGAACTAGGAGATGCAAACCTGTTCCAGCATGAAAATGCCCCTGTTCACAAAGCCTGCTCCATTAAGATCTGCTGTAACATGGGTTGAAGTGGAAGATCTCCTGCTATAGAGCTCCAACCTCCAACCTTATTGAACCTTATTAAACAGAGGTTCATCTCACCTCACCTTCATCAGTACCTGACTTTACTAACACCCTTGTGGGTGAGTAAATCTCCACAAAGTCTAGTGGAACATCTTCCCAGAAGAGTGGAGGTTATTACAACTGAGACCGAATGTGGAATGGGATGATAAAATAGTCAGGTGTACACAAACGATGGAATATTCATTAAAAATAAAACTATAATTCATGGAGGAGATTTTTCCAACAGACATCATGTACAGGTCCATCATACATCACATTTTGAAGAGGAAGCCCGGATTGCTTGGGAATACTTCAAAATCCAAAAAACAATTATTGTGTGCTTGCCGAAAGCATTTTACATCCTGCTATAACTTTATTCTGAAGAAATGTCCATCTGACCAGACGTTGGTGCTCGCAATATATAACACATTACTTAGGAAAAACGAACATCTAGAACCGACATTTACTGACGTCCTGCTCTTTATATTTCATCATTTGTCTCCATGTAGTTCAATTTAAAAAAAAAAAACATTTATTTCCATTTTATTATAACATCCAGGTGCAAACCTGCAAAACCTGTGTTTAGTCTTCGAGACTTTTCGGAATGAAATGTTTGTCCTGAGGAAACGAACTACAGCATCGACACATGGTTTAGGAAGCTGAACTATTTGATTAGTTGTCTTTCTACTCCTTCACTAGGGCTTTTGGTGGAGCGTCTTCCTGTTTTATGCTGGCATTAGCATTAAAGCAACATCCTGCTAAACCTATTAGTCTCTATGGCTGTCAAAGCTGCAGGAACTCATATTATATATGATTAATCCAGACAGCTGGAGGAAACCTGCTCGTTCCAGGAACCACGCGTGTTTGAGGCATTAGAAGCATCAGGAAACCCTTATACGTGTGTAGAAAATGATCTGATCTTCCATAGCCTATAGCTATGGGTATTATATATGTATATATTATATATTCATGTATACATTTTGTCTTCTATGCATTTTAAGCATAGATTACAAAACACTACTCCATAGTTTAAGATCCTGTTCCTGTTTTCAGGGACTACCAGGAATGCCTGGAGGTGAAGGCCAAAGTGGATTAAAGGTCAGTGTCTGTTGTTTATGTTTTTTGTGAATTTAGCTGTAATAAATTATACGTAATGCATCATGTAAGCATGCCTAACCCACATCACACAGTCCACCGCATGCCACCAGGCCGCTAATGCTAAACTTTTACAGAGGAACGGTTTCAGGGGTTTTGGAGCATTTCCAATTCTGTCATCCTGCAAGATCATCCTGCAAGCTCTGATACAACCAATCTTAATATAGCTAAATGCACTTTTTTGCATAACCAGATTACCTATGAATCCTTCTGTCGTTGTGTTGCCACAATGAAGTGATTGGGTAAACTTAACGCCTCTTGAGCCCCCCATTATTAGATGTTCTGGTGGCTTTAATAATGGATATTGTATTAGATGATTTGCTCGCCATTGATTTTCTAAATATTTACAGCATCTCACATTGCATAACAAAATCCTGACAGTGTATTGGAATTTATTCAACTTGGTTATCATCAGAATGTCAGACTTTAATTTCAGAAAAATCCAAAGTTCTGAGAGTTTTGTGCCGATTGTTCATGCAGGAATCTGGGGCTGATTTTTACACTAATTCCTTCTACAGAATTCTACAGAAAAAGAGGTTTTGCTATTTTATTATTGACAACCTCTGGGAAGTATTTACATCTACAGCATTAAAGACTTACAACTGAGCAGCTCAGGGTTAAGAGCCTTGCTTAAGGGTCCAGCAGTGGCAGCTTGATTTGAACTTATGACCTTCTTGGCCAATGTACAATATCTTAAGCACTGAGCTGCCACCTCCAGCTCTCCATTCTGTATTGTTTACGTGGCAAAATAAAATACTATGAACCAAATTAATGGTTTATTTATGGGTCAAGTAACAAGAAAAAAAAACTTATATGGTCTTCTTGGTGCCTCAATTGTTTTCCTGGGCAAGTTAGAAGATAACTCCTAGAATTAGAAGCAGCAAAGTTCCTATAAACATTTTTGTGGATTATGAACATCTCAGCATGCATTGTAAGGTCTTTGATGGGGTGCTATCTGGTGCACAGGATGGTGTCTGAATATCTTTTTCTCTTTCAAATACTCCTCGTGTCATGGCCATGGTATGGAACATCCTGTAAGAAAATGTTTTTTTTTTGGCAACTTTGGATCCCTTTGTGCTGTGTGACATTTGGTGGACCAGTGACACCAGCCAGGTGGTTCTCTATACCTCCTGTATTCCACTCTGAAGTATACTCCAGATCAGGTCAAAGTGGCTTGTGGTCACATGGAAAACTTGGTGTAGATGCAATTACAATTCTAGGACTAAAAATCTGTACACTTTCTTACAGAACACCACTTTCTAGCCAGATTTTTATTAACTTTTTTCACCAGCCAGCATATTTCTGGGTGACCGAGTGCAAAGCTTGCATGTACAGTGATTTTTTTCCCTCCCCCTTGTTCGCCTGAGAGAGCCTGGCCCAGTCATGGAATTCAATATGTTTTGTGTCTTTCTTTGGATTGGAGAATGGCATGGTAATACTGTATGACAGAGTAATACTGTCCATCTGTCTGTAAATTACTCTACAATTGTTGCATTGTGTCATTCATCACATACCCAGTGTAGATCTCAGAGAGGTGCAGTGATGGTAGAAATGTGTTCGATGATTCTGGAGTAGTAATGCACCATGGCATGAAGGCTTCTGATTTTAAGACCTTGCTGACTTAGTGAATCACTTATCTTGGCTCCTGCTGAAATCTCATCTGCTGAGAAAATGAAGCCAAGGAACTCAAGATGTGTTTTTTATTCAGCTCTCATTTGTTTCTGTTGAGACTCTGGTTGTTGTTTGAAGAGCTTTCTGAGTTTTAAAAGCTTTGTGCTTTGCCTCTTTCGGATTTCACTGAGGTTCTAGACATTCTCGTATATAGGAGATTCAGGAGCACTTTGGCAGCAGAACAGATAATATTTAGGTGTTCACTTTGCCTCAGATTGAGATGAATGAAGAAGGTCTGATTAGTTAGTCCCAAGCACGTGATGTCAATCAATGCTGGGTTTTTATAACAGAACATCTCTGAGAACATTCAGCTGTGGGTGTGCACTACAGTGTTGATGACAAACAAATGCGCCATTGCTGCTGAATAATTCAGAGCTGATATTGTGTGTGTTGCAAATACCCGATAAACGTCTTTTTGCAGACTGTGCTGTTCATTAAGGAAAGAGTCCTTGCCAGGAATCTGCTGCGCAGGCGTCCTTTTGCACGAGTGACAGACTTTGGCACAACGATTCAGATTTCCAGAAGTTTTACAACGTCTGCCGTTAGCTGGGCAACTGGTTTGTGTGTACTTTTCCTCCACAGCGTCTGCATTGTGTGTTCGGTGTCCATGTGTTGAAATGCTTGTTAGTAGATTAGAAGCGCTCAGCTGGATTTAAGTGCATTCCTTTTAGTGAATAAGCACAAAAAAAAAATCTTAAGGTTGTGAGTTTATTTCTCAGTACCACCAAGCTGCCACTGTGGGGCCCTTAAGCAGGGCCCTTAACCCTCAACTCCTCAGTTGTCACAAATCAGATAATTGTAAGTCATTGTGGATAAGGGCTTTTACCAAATACTATAAATGTAAATTCAGGTAGCACCCAGATGAGCATGGGTTCTTTTGAGTCTGGTTCCTCTCAAGGTTTCTTCCTTTTTTCTCGCTCATTAGGGACGAACTTACAATTGTAACTTATGGGCCCCAAACTCATTATTTTATACAAATTTATAACCTCTTTATTTCTGAACTTGGGTTCAAGTCTGTGTTGAAAATCTGAACCAATGCAGTGGTGAATGCATCGCATTGTTGATGCTTTATTGGTTAGTTTATCTGCTGCATTTGTACACGTCTGCAAAGACACACATTTTGATATCTGAGTTATTTTTTAATATAAACTAAGAACAACGGTCAAGGGTAAAGGGACACATTGCGCTTAGTCAAGTTTATTTTAGAGGAATTAATCAGAATGGTACATTCTAAACACTGATCAACAAAAGGTGATAAGAAGACTAGACTTACACAAGCAAAGGAACATGGACAGTGCCAAAGAAATGAAAATAGAAAAAAAAGGGACTACTCTAGACTGTATTTTTAGAAGCTAAACTGACTAACAAACAGCAACCAACTAGCTGACTACACTAACCCAGGGCCACTAGCGGACAGGGCAACTAATGGACATGGCAACTAGCGGACAGGGCAACTAACGGACAGGGCAACTAGTGGACAGGGCAACTAGCGGACA
>JAAIIK010000090.1:1051039-1093557 GCA_014706435.1 Silurus glanis | reverse complement strand
ATAATTTTAGATATTAATAGAAATTCAGGTCATGGATTAATATTTAGTAAAAAAACAAAAAAAAACCAAAAAAACAATGCAATTGTGGAGAGGATGGACAAAAAAACACCAGTGTAGCAAGTATGCAGGTGAACATCGTGATTCAAAAATGTAGAGAATGAAATGTGTTAAAAATTAGCTACTTAGAAGCATCCAAACTGGTTTGGGCCTTCCTTCCTTTAAACCAGAGAGAAGTCAGAAAAAAACTAAAATTCTCCCAGATTTGACCTGGAAGAATAAAGACAAACCTCAAACGATTAACAAACAAAACGACTTAATAAGAACACAGAGTTTAACCATACTCAAAATACTCATCATCAATACAAAACTCAAATCTACATAATAATGAGTTAAAAAATAAACATAAAAACAACAAAAATTGAACACCCAAAAGCTGAAATGTCCGATTCAGAGGCAGGGATTCGGTGTGATTAACTGAAATTAAAATTATTTCGAGTAAAATTATTTCGAGAAATGATTGTGGTCTCAGAGCCAATTTCGCAGAATTGCGGTTCTGAAACCCTCTCGGCTTTTGTTTCCAGTAGACGTACCTGATACAAACTACCTCCATATGCCATCATGGTTTAGATTTAGAGCCACAATATGCTATGAGGAAGTGGCCCATGAAACTCTAAAGGAGAACTTTACAAATCAAAAGGCTCTCTGTTTACAGAGAAGGCAACTGAAATACGTAGCTGCATCCTGGACTTGACTCATACTCAGTAACACATTAGACCATATTTGAATCTGAGTTATTACTTGACTTCTCATGGCAAGTCTGAGATGACCTGTTTGGGAGCGATAAATTCCCCTTGACTGTAACTTTGGCAGTGAAGATAACTGGCCTTCTTTTCAGACTCCGTGCCAGAAGACATTTAAAAGACATTTTGAGCTTTAATAGATTCAGGACCCAATAAAGCGGTTCACTGATCCTCTAATGTACACAAAATTATCCCAAAGACATCAGGAAAAGCAAATCGTAATCCAGGGTTCATTGACAAAGTTAAAACATTATTATTGCCTGTAAAAAAAAATCATTATCGTGCTTTAATCATCACCCAACAAAGCTGCAGAGCACAAGCCTAAAGACAAATGTCCATTAAGCAAAGTCATTATTTGTTCTCTGGTGGTGTGGTGGGCAGCATCATGGGCTCTGCTGTATAACATCCCTGGTTCAAGAACATCTTTAGATTTTAGACCTTTTTCATCAGAGAGATAAGGAAAGAATTAAAGCCCTAAAGAAAAAGTGAGACTTGAACCCACAACCTTTAACACATTGATCCTTTAAGACTGACATCAGCTGCTCTCTTTTTTGTGGGTGTTTTGTTTTTTTTACTAGCAGACAGAAAATGTCAACGAAAGAAAGTTAAATTTTTTCTAAATAAAGAAGAAGAGACAGTATGAACAGCCAGAAATGAGCCAAGAACCACTGCTTTTGTCCACAAGGTCTTATCCCACTAAGCCATTAGGGCTGAAAGGTTTTTTCTTTTGAGGCTTTATCTGTTCTTTATCCCAGGGGTGGCTGATGTTTTCAACAAAGGGCCGGTGTGGGTGCAGATCAATTTAGCAGAAGTAGCAAATGGCAAAAAGATGGCGAGTAGATGGCGCTTTGCATGTTAGATGCATGTTATTGTAACTTTTAAACTGTAGGTTGCACAAAACACAAAATTTGTTGCATATCCTCTGGTTCTGACTTACCAAGTTTTTTGTCATTATGCAAAGATGTTGCTGAAATACAGCCACACTTTTGTTTAGTGGTTTTGCTGTCAAATTTAAATAGAAACTATTTAAAGAATACAATAATTCTGATAACGTTTGTGACAATTACTCTGTAGATTCCAAATTAGGGGTAAATCTTATTAGGTGGAAATTACCCAGGTGTTGGACTTGAGCATTGGCAGCATTTGGTGCTAATTTGTGCAAATACTTGAACACCATCCCCAATCAGTGTGTCAACTTTTTCCATATGATACGACAAATAAAATAACAGCAATGTTTCTACACATCTTCTGTGATTGGCCAATTAATGACATGACCACTGCTGCTTAATAGTGGTACATTTGCACATGACACTCTTTTATTTTGTGTGTAAATTGGCAGCAACCAACTGTACTGCTGCAGATGCATGTTGTTCTGCTACTTTTGAACTGCCAGTGTAGTTCCATCAGATTTATTGTACAGTTCAAGTGATCCCTGGATTCATTTTTTTTTTTTAAACCATTCATATAATGGATCTCAGAGCACCTTAGCATGAAGTTTTTATATGATAAGACTTATATTCGTCAACACATTTCCATCACTACTAAATTTGCATTTGCTCTTTATTCTCAAGCTTTTTGATGGCCCCTGACCCTTTACAGGAACATTACAGTTCACGCCAAGTTCATTTATATGGTGCAGTTTGTGAAATAAGCTTTAGTTAAAGTCTCATTTCAGATTGTTCCCTATGCAATAGATGGCTAGGATTTATTTTCTATTTTGCTCAACAACATGGTTGGCATTAAAGCTTAAAATAAAATGTGCAAGATTGTTAAGAAAAGAATTCTGTGATGCGTCTGTTGAGATCTTTCTGGCTCCAGGATACAGGTGGCAGGTTTACACACAAAGAAACCGGATTTATTTTCACTATTTTAAAGATATTTGACACTACAGTGAGCATGTTCATTTTCCTTAAGCTAAAACATAATTTCTTATAAAACCAGAGAGATTTATTGCATTTAAACATATCAGATCTCAATCCTTGATGCCCATCTGCTACAGGCGCCGATTGCTGAAATATCGCTGTGATTATATTACCTTTATCCGCTTGTTCGCAATGATCTGCTTATCATCTTTTTTATCTTTCGCCAGGGTGAAATCGGAGCTCCAGGTGAAAGAGGGCAAGCGGTACGGGGGCCATTTCAAATTTCATTATAAAATGCAACTTTTTTTAATAATTATATTTATTTATATTATTATATCTTTTCTCTTTAAAATGTGTATGTAATAAAAAAACATTTCACAAACATTATTCTAAATGTGCTATTCTAATTTATTTAGTTATACATTATATATTTTAATATATATCATTTATCTTATCCCTCTATCCTGTATAAAATATTCTTTCATTACAATTCAACAGGGATTAAAAGGTGACAAAGGAGATCTGGGAAAACCTGGTCTTAACGTAAGCTTGATATTTCACACTTATACTTGTACATAATCTTTTTTTGTATGTGGCATTATTCTGCATTTAAGTAGTTACAGCTGGACCTATACACACAAGATTAATATAATAAAGCATTGGCATTATCAGCGATAATTTTAAGGTATTCAACAAAAGTCTAAGACACGAGCTGAACATGCAAAAGGAACTGCCTCATTTTGTGCCATGAGAAAACCCCGGCTGTTTTGTTTGTTAATTACTGATAATAAGACAATCAAGTTAATCCCCGGCTCCAGTAGCAGGAAAATTACCAGTCTGGGAATGACTGATCATTAGAGGACTGTGTTCTAAAAAAACGAATAAGAAGTTACAGCCCTTCGCCTTGGGCCTTTAAAAAAAGCGTCTAATCTGATGTTGAAAGGTGAGAATGCGGTAAAGCCCTTTACATTACGTAAGAGAACACCAGTGTAAATCTCCACATAATGATACTAACAGGACATTGTAGTCAGATTTACAAAAGACATACAAAAGCCTATTGTGCAGAACGAAGGGCAAAGTCAGCACTGCTTATGGATTATTGCTAAATAACCTCTAAATTTGATCTTGACCAGGGTTTAACTGGGCTGACAGGACAAAAAGGAGAGGTGAGTTAAGGTTCAGAGTCATTTCATTTAATTGCATGCTGTTCAGATTTATAATATTCTATTCAATAAACTTCTGGTTTAAATTTCAATCCCAGTTTTCCCATCTTGCACTAGCACCATTGCATGCCATTAGATACGCTGTTTATAGAGGTGTGAATATATATATAGAGGAACATTTGTATTGTAATATACATATTCTGCTACTGGTATAAACAAATAATCCTTTTTTTATGCGTATCATTAAGTAGTCATCTACAAAAAAACCTGATAAAGGTCTGTATGTTGAACGATGAAAACTTTCAGGCTGTTATTTGGCTGAGGCTGTGCTTGTGTGCATGTCAGAAAGGGACAACAGGAGAGTCTGGACAGAGGGGACAGATAGGTCACCAGGGACAACCGGGACTGCCAGGTCAACCAGGTCCTCCTGGGCCCATCGGGCAGATGGGGGTCATTGGGCAAACTGGGCCACCTGGACCTGAAGGACGACCTGTAAGTATTATAGAATTGTTCCTAAACAAACATTTTGTGCAAACAGATATTGCATCAAATTTGTACCATGAGGAAAATATTAGTGCCACTAACTAGTCAATAAGAAGATGTGACCGCCTGAGCACTAAAACCTTTGGTAGCTGTCCTACAACTTGCAAAAGTTCAGTCATTGAAGAACTCCTGTAATCTTACTGGTTTTCTTGATAATGTCTGAGAACTTTTCAAGATCTGACAGCATGCTCTCACATCAGCTTGAGAAAGTCTAATTTGGATGAAAAATTCACAGAACCATTAGTTTCTTACATATTTCTGTTAGAAGTCAAGCTCTACTACCCTACGGCAGCCTCCTACAAGAAGAGCACTGCTCTACTGAATTCCAAGGTCTCTTTCACATTATCACATGCTGCAGAAGCCAAGGTTTCTTGCCATCTTTGAGGAGAAGGATGGCTCAGCTGACTCCATTGTTCCCTTTGAAAAAACGAGCCAGAGGCAGCTTTTAACTAGTGATTATAGGGTGGACACCCAGAGCATTCCAGAAAGGGTTATCACACCTTTTCAGGGCAGGTTTTATAGAGGTATGGCCTGATGATTCAAATACTGCTTTACACCATAGGAAGGAATTCTCCGCTTAGTTTGCAGAAGGTCTGGTCACAATGAAAACATTTCTAAATAAAAGATCAGTTGACAGAAGACGAATCCTTACTAAGGCTTCAGAACCAGTATATTGCCTCTGAGACAAACTTCTTTGATGGTCCTTGATGAAATAGAAACAAAAGCAGCTGTTTGTTTGTTCATTTCCTTTTGGCACACATCTGCCCACAGACTGAGATGAAACACCAAGAAATATTCAATAACTTTAAGCATGCTAATGAAGTGACTTCTGACCATAGACACCAAGTGCATAAAGACCTTCCATCATCATTATGACTGAAGTGGATAGACTTTAATAGATCCCACTTTTTCTACTAAATTATTCAAGATTTATTTTTGGCCATCAGCAACAGCTGATTCAGCTATATTCCTTATTGCATATAAAATGTAGTCAAAAAGTTTTAGACCAAATAATAAAAAAAATAAAAAAAAACAATCAAAATACACTTTTTTTTTTAACAATTTTCAACATTTTAAATCAAAGAAATACAATTTTCAAGATCTTTACTGTTCAGTAGGATCATCAAAATGTATTAAAATTGATCATGTTGATCACAGTTGATGTCACTATACAGTATACACAGTACACTTCAAGTCTCTTCTCTGTTCTGGCACCGAGGTGGTGGAACAAACTTCCCTTAGGTGTCCGAACAGCGACGGTTGAAGACCTTCGTCTTCCTGAAACACTTAAATTAGCACTTTCCAAGTTTGCTTCGTAAAAATCAAGAGTTATAGCCTGACTTATATTAAGTTTGTAATTTAGCGTATCAGTGTAGATTTATTCATTGCAAAAGACTCAAAGCACTTTTGTACGTCGCTCTGGACACGGGCGTCTGCTAAAAGCCGCAAATGTAAATGTCATCGAAACGTAATGAACTTGTCCAAAAGGTGTTCATGATTTTTAAGCCTTATAGATTTTGTAACTTCGCATAGACTTTCTTTGACATTTGCAAATACAGTACATTAGCTCCAAAGGAAATATGAATGAGTTCTATTGAGATGGATCCAAAGAGATACCTTCAAACCTTGAAACCTTAAAGAACCTTTAGATATTAAACACCCACCTAATAACAACCCCGTTCCACCAATAGAATATTTATTCCTGGCACTCAATCCAGTGCTGTGCAATCTCAGCTCCAGAGCAGTAAATATGTTAATGCCACTGAAGAACAATATTGCATTAAAAATAAATGCAGGATTAATACACTTGACTGTCACTTCCAGATAAAAAAAAAATTATATGATTATGAAAACTAACAAAGGTGTCAAAACCTGCAACTCTTCGCACCCAACATGCAGAAATTCACCAAACCCCTGCATAGGTTTCACAGCAAACTGGAAAATGCTTGGGAGGGAAATGAACCAAACACTTGATCTCTATCAAGTCACAGCTCAGAAAGGCATTGAAATCTTCTGACATGTCTGTCTGCCACCCTCTACCAGTGCCAGCACATCTGCTGCTGGAGGAAATAGTCTTCATTACAGCGATTCACACTCGTTTTAATGAACAAGGGATCCAGTCAGCAAAAATATGTAAACACAGTCCTACAAAGGGTATCAACAGCCTCTAGCATTTGCTACATCTGGGTCCAAAGATAAAAACTCCACCCTCGTGCAAGCCACACAAAGAGGCCAGGATGTAAACAGACTCTGTTTCATGTGAAAATTTCCCGTCACACACGAGTTCACCTGGTGCTCAAGATGTTTGCTCACACCTTTCATTTGGATCTGGATGTTTGAATGGGTGCAGTACTGCTCTGGGAAAGGGATAATGTAAAGAACATAATATTCACACCGTTAGCCAATCAGAAGCAAGCTCCCAGGTTTCATAACAAATGAGCAAAAAGACTATTAAAATGATCAAAATGATTGTCAAAACATTTGTCGTTGTTAAGTTTTGTCTTGAACTACAATCCTGCAGGGAAGAGAGTTGTCTGAGCAACGCATTCAGCAGATCTGCAGAGAAGTCCTTCGATGTGAGTATTTGTGATCAAACCCAAGAAGAAAAAAAAAGCACACCGAAGTACATTTACGAATGGAAAATTGTATGAAAGTATGACACATCATGTGGTGGCATCTCACCTACAGCAGGCTAACTACATGTGTCATGAGCTAGCTGTTACCTGCTATTAGGAATGGCAGTTCTGGTTTCATTTGTCTTTCCCTCATGGCAGACGTAATTCTTTGATTTGCAGCAGAGATTCCCTCACTTCTTCTTAGTACCCAACACAATCAGCAGAGAAGTTGCCAACACTGCCACTCAAGGCCAGGACATCCTGGGCCAGCAGGACCAAGAGGTCCCCAGGGTTCCAGAGGTTTTCCAGGAGCACCAGGATCAAATGGAATGCAGGGACACAGAGGTTTACCTGGACGGCCTGGAATTCCAGGCATGAAAGGTAACAGGAGTGTAATTGTTAAGCTTACAGATCACATAACAGCTTGCACACTTACACTAAATGTAGTCAACAAAACAGTGAAAATTTTTCCTCAACTTTTACCTAAGTCTGATGCAATAGACGCTAATCTAGACGCTAGGTTCTAACGGACGTCTAGGCTCAGTGGCTTTCCGTAGAGTTGAATAATGTGCATATAAGACACAGGTCTCAGTCGGAACGTTTTTAAATCTATGTATAGTTGAAAATGTCAAAATTTGACCTTGTGAAGGGTTTTCCCAGGCCTGCACTCATTACTGCTAAAAAGGAAGTTTGTGCTCATTAAGCAAGTTGAGACATTTTACAATGACCTTGGAACAGTCGAGGGTTAACAATCTTGGTCAAAGGCCCAACAGTAACTTTCTGGTGGTCCTGGGAAAACGTAGAACTTTCAGCCCCTAGTGCATAAGCTTGAGTATAGCTTAAATAGACGCATTAGCAGGCCACGCCCCTACCGTTTATAATAAATGACCAGAGGTGGAAAGAGTAATGAAATACAGTAATACAGTAATGCTGAAATCTTATGCAGCATCAGCATTGTGTATTCAAAAGTTTGCCCCCTGTTAATTTCCAACCCTGGTGCTAACCAACAATAGCAACATCACGCAGAGACGCAACACAACAGTACAACAATTATGTAAACTAAAGATTTACAATTACAATCATCAATTTGAAGTCAAAGTGGGCACTTAAATATGACCAGGGTTTTGTTTCATAACTCAACCATAGCATTTCACGTTCAGCTCGCTCTGCATCACTGGCGTCCGTCTTGTTCGTCTCCATCTTTCTTTATTGTGAGTTTAGTGTGTTTGTTCTCCGCCCGTCAATCAATCAGTGTAGAAGATTCCGGGTCGGGATTTTTTTCCCCTTGCATTATTTTTATCTAGAGAAAATGTTATAATCTACTTTCCACCTCTGTAAATGACTCGATTCGAAGCAGCGTATTGGTACAGTAGCTCAGTAGGATAAAGTGTCGCATTTCTGATCGGAAGGTCATGAGTTCAAATCCCAGTACCATTAAGCTGCCACTACTGGGCCCTTGAGCAAGGCCCTTAACTCTCACCTATTCGGTTGTATAAATGCGATATATCTGTAAGTTACTCTGGATCAGGGCTTCTGCCAAATGCTGTATTAAAATGTCAGAGAAGAGATGCATTTTTCAGCACAGGCTTTTCGGGGGGTATTTTCCAGGTGATCCGGGAGAAAAAGGCGAAAAAGGAAATCAAGGACGATCCGAAATTGGAGACCCAGGTCAACCAGGACTTCCAGGCAAGGATATAAATATACACACTGTACAAGAAATAAAATGATGAGTATTGAATTGTATTTGTGGAGTGACTATTGCGTAAAATGATTTTTTTTTAAGGAATTGAAATAATGTGTTTATGATATTAAATAAAGTAGAAACAGTACAGGGAGCAGTCTTTCAATGGACAAGGACAGTATTTATTCCATTTAATCCACTCATTGGTTAATGTTTCATGTGCTGCATTAACTAGAATAGAAATAGATATAGAACAATAATAATAGAAAACAATAATAATAGAAATAGAACACTCAACACTCATGATATTAATTAAAAAAAATTAATCTTTTTTAAATGTTTGTATTTTTTTCTCTTTTAGGTCCGATGGGTCCCCCAGGTGTCAGCAATCCTGGTCACCCAGGTGCCCCCGGGATGCCTGGACGGGACGGGGAAGAGGGGAAGAAGGGATATCCGGGACAACCTGGGCCGCCAGGTGTGTGTCATCCGTCTATGTGTTATGGTGCAGTTTTAAGAAGGGACCCTTTTTTTAAGGGGCCAAATTATTGAAACAGAACCGGAGGAACCCGGGCCAGTCTGGATTTGGTGCTCAGAGAATGAGAGAAAAAGTTAACAGACAACCTTTTTACGATCTCAGGACAATCATATTTTGAAGGGTGTCTCTAAGGCATGGAGACAGGAAGTACCTCTAATAGTGTAAATAGTGAAATGCATCTCTGTGTGTATGGAACAAGGCACGATTTCACAACATCACCAACTGTCCTCATTCCCTTTCTCTCATAAACCTTAACGGATGCAGAACCAGAAGTTACTTTAATATACTTCAGACAAACGGTAGCATCAAGTGAACACATAGCGCTACTCATTTCCTGACTCTCTAGCACCCTCCAGAGGATGTCTCTAGCTTTTCATCCATCCCATAGGATTTTTTTTTTTTCGTTTGTTTTGTTTTTCTTTATTTAATGTTCTTGATATTTGAGTAGTTAACCTACATTCTGTACATTATCAGCCTTCTGAGGTCACATTTTTTATTCTATAGTTTAAATATGAACCATAAGCCTGCATGCTGAAAATTTACTTTCTGCTAATATGTTGAATGATCCTTCATTGCTTGCCTCAATCATCGGAGATCAATTATAGCCCAAGAGCATATTATTATTATTATTATTATTATTATTATTATTATTATTATTATTGATTACAAATGTGAGCCCTGTATAAAGCAGTTGTGATGTTCTTAGGCACCGTTTCTGATTTTCTTTCTCTTTTTAACATCTAAGACACTTCAAGTGACTGTTTTCAATGTCTTTAAAAAAAAGAAAAAAGAAGGAAGGATAACTTCATTGTCAAATGTTCTTGCTTTGTTGTGTGTTTTAGTGATTCCTAATTTCTTGTTGATAATAAGAATAAAAACTCCCTTTTTTTTAATTACATTCGCAGTCATTTATTTGAAAATAATCATATAACTGCTATACAATGCTCTTATAAAAGACCATGTTGAAGTTGAAGTCAGACTGTATATTAATGATGAATCCATTATCACTATCAGAAATTCTCACTCTACATGTTGGACTTTTTCACTTCAAATATTCACCTACAGAACACCGCATTTAACACTGAACTGTTACTTATTGAATTAAACACCGTAATTGGATAATAAACTTCACAGTATACGACACAGCAAAAGGTCATCTCCTAAATGAGCCTGAAAAAACAACCTTCTCGTCGCCTGGTTTATAGAAAATAATTCTGTCCCTGAACTTTCATAAAACAAACAAAAGGTGGTTGAGAAGGTTATAAGCTTTAAGGATTTTCGTAAGCTTTTTTTTATAAGCTTTTGGGCATTTGGAGGAATTTGGACATGAGATATTGGAGGTCTTCAGCTGACTCACATGAACGCTTTACTTCCAGAACTGATCAGTGGTGAAAACATTCAAATCAATTAATAATGTATTGAAAGAAGGCTTCGAGATGCACTTCCAAAGGAAACCCAGTGAACCAGCTTGACTTCCACAATCGAGTCTAGAGAACCCCATGTAGAAAGCATCCTCACAGGGAGCATTATGATCTGGTTTCGCGCTAAATTTAGCTGCAAAAAGAGAGAATAATGACTATTATGTATTTGAGTGCTACAGAATAAAGTCTGCATCATTCAAGCTGTGGTTTTGTTACTGTTCCTGGATCTTGCAGACTTTCAGAGTCTGAAACATCTATTGGTTTTGGTTTCACACTGTGCACAAGCAAAGGAAAATGTAATCATCATATAAATAAATAGTCGTTCACCTTTCTCTTCATGGGTTCAAATCCAATCCAGAACATATCACATTGCTCTGTCCTGAGTCATGACATGAGTCAGTTTGGCACGTCCAAGCTAAAAACACTGGATAATATAGATCTGTTTAGGTCATGGTTTCTGCAGTTGGGTCAATTCAAGGTCAAAGGAAACACTTTCTCAGCATAAACTTGAACTTGCACTCATGCATGGATCCATTATTTCTATAGCTTTGTTCACAATCGACATTGTCTCAAAGCAGCTTTACAGAACTTAAGAGTTAAAGTGAATGATGTGTATTTATCCCTGATGATGAAGCCTGGAGACAGGAAGATGCAGATTTCTGAGAGAGCCATGCGTTAGAAGTCAGAAGAAGCGTAAGTGATAATTTGATTGATTTGCTGTCTGTCTGAATCCAAAAAATTAAAAGCAAACTATCTGTACCATATTGAATCCTATTTTTGCCACCGTAACGTATCGCATCGTAATAGGAGTGAATCTTCATATGTATCTTTAATGTATCGTATCGTTGGCTGTGCATCGAGAATCGCATCAGCCTCAGTTATGGAAATGCACATAGTTAATGCACATTAATAAACCCTCCTAAAGAAGTCAAAAATAGGTTTTTGAACCAAACAGAGCTGATCGAAGCAGCACACCGCAGTACCCCCCCTGTCCACTAGAGGGCTCAGTATCCCAAACTTGAGTTATTCTTGTTACTCATCACAAACACCTGTTGCTCATTTCCTCTCTGCCTCTTTAAACACCTGTCTCTAATACTTTTTGCAAAGGCTTGTAATTTACACTGTAAGCCTGAGCCTTAATATTTTGTGTTTTGGTTTAAGCATTGCTCTTTAACTACCTGGAATGTTTCCTCTTTATATGTGTCTGTTTTTGTCCTGGAAGATTTGTTGGACTAAGTCTAATGTAGCTTACATTACAGAAGGTGACAGCTAATAAGACAACAATTAGTTAGTAAGACGTTTGGAGCCCTGAGCTCTGTTCTCACAGTGGAGCAGGTGCAGGATCTTATTATCATAAAGACCATTTGATGGCTGGCTGAGAGGATTTGCAGGGACCAAGATTATGTGTTGATGTCATGTCTCATTTCTGAGCACCAGTAAGCATTGGAACAATAGAACCATGTTAATCACTGTCTGGAGTGAACACTAGGTCCTTGTGGTCATCAGTTATGGCCTGAGGAAGATGGTGATCCACGTCATGGGGCAGTGATGGTAAATACCTGCTTCCTATGAGGACATTTACAGCTTTCCTAAAATAAGAGAGGAGGTTTAAATAGTTTATTCAACAGTCAGACATCTTTGGTCTGATTCCAGGTAGGAGTCTGATGGAGCTACAGAAATATGTCACCCATTAACACCTGCATGTCACATGTGACTGGTTGCTCACAGCTGTTGCCACTGGTCGTCCCTGATTAGCAAATATATTTAAATCTCCCCCCTTAGGTTTCTCACCCATAATTAGTTGTTTCCTTGCTTTGCTTGTTGCTTTCTTGTCATATTAGTTTTGTTTGTTCTTGTATGTTTGAACTTTAATAAATGAACCTGCCCGTGCTTCTGCTTCTGGCTTTCATCATCTGACACTGTTCCACATTTCAAAATGCTTTTACCTGGACGTTTATACTGAATCTAATACCATGACGTTATACAGACATGATTTTCCATAATACTGACCTACACATTTCCTTTGTACAACATTCAAATGAAAAAACAAAACTGGGCTTTATTTATGAATAGAGAACCAACGAAAATCATGCTGGAGTTTGGAAAAGCACATCTAAGAAGATCTGCTACACTCAACAAACCCTTCATCACTATGAGAACACCCTCCACTCAGTAAAGCACCGAGATTGTAGCACCATATTAACAATTCAAATATGATGTTTAAGACACTTCTAATAACCAACTTGATACTTTGTCCTGGACCTGCTTTGATTGTTCCTTAGTATTCATAATCGTTTAAAGTTTGTTAGGTATACATTTTCAACACTCTGGGAACTGTAAAAAATGTTTATATTGAAACTCCATATGACTAAGTATTTATCTTCTGAAGACAATTATTTCTCAGTTAGTCACAAGCGTCGGCGCATCGGCATTCAAAGTAAACGATGTGATGCATCGATTTTAAAAATTGTGCATCGGACACAAGTTGGCATTTGGATCACGATGCATCATTTGTAACATATTTGCACAAAACTATTTATTTATATAAAATTATTAGTAGATGCGCTGAACTTTTATTATTTAGAAAGTGACCAATAATTTGTGACCAATATTTTATATGTAGATTGATAAAATCACTAAACTGTTTCTCGAGCACGTCCTAAAAGTCACATAAAATATACTGTAGATTAACATGGCAGAGGTAGAGCTGCAACTTCCTGGAGACAGAATAGGAAAAAAAAAATGTCTGGTTGTATTGAATCATTTTTCTTTCTTTTTTTTTTTGCCGGCGTGTGTGTGTGAAAGGGCCATGAAGGCACTTAAGTAAATTGATGGTTTGCTGTCTGAACTATCAGCACCATATTGAATTGCAGAGCATCATATTTTTCCCATTGAATCGCACTGTGTTGAATCAAATCATAATCAGATCGCACCTCGGCCTCAGTTATGGGGATTTTACCATAATAAGCGTTAATATTTATACACATAGCTTTTTATAAAGAATGTAATTCCACATAACAACTGATGTACATACTGGATGGCTTGGTAAGTTCTAAGCTGATGATTCCCTTAGCAAAGGGCACCACAATCCGCAGTCTGGTATTTCACCTGGAAGAGGCAAAAGGAAACAAGTCTGACAGAGATAATGAGCATGCTCGTGGTATCTCCAGAAGAACAATATTTGCTAAGCTTATTCGAGTATCATTTCCAGAGAGTTGGTGATGATGGTCCGCTAGAATCTTATCCTTGGAATATCCAGAAGATCTGACCACATTTGGACCAAAAAAAAAATTATGGAACTTGTCCAGAATACAATCCATCATTGCAAGATTTGGCCTGTTGTGCATCTAAAAACTAGACCAGATCTCCAAGATCAGTCTGTTGGCCAGCCATACTGCAGTGCAATTGTCTACATCCTGCACCCCCATGCTCTTATGTGACACAATCTAAGAATACCACACCACTTAGTACTTACTAGCAAACACAGTGTTCAGATTAAATCAACCATCATGAGGACTCCAGTTGGCCAGAGAAGATTTTTATAGGGGGGTTTAAGATGCAGAAAATGATCAAATGATACAAATAATGTGAGTTGAAGGGTAGAAGACTCTGGACAAGTTTGCTCATCCAAGCTGGCAAGGAACTCGGAAGGAACCTTCACAGTTATCTGGCATATCCCTGGTGTGGTGTGGTGTGGTGTGTACTGGGAGAGTCATGGCTCGGCGCTCTGCCAGTCTCCACAGCTGTACTTCACTTCAATATGATTGCAATTACAGCTACTGATAAGTACCACAGATTTCAGATGTTGTTCATTGCAACTGGACACCAACCAGCTAACCTGCTTCCTGAAGTTTCAGACAATAGATTGAATTTTCCATCATTTTAAACTGAACATTAACGTGCTCCATGTACCCTTTTTCTACCATTGTATTGTTTCATTGTACATTCAGTCTGACCTTGCCTGTTAAACAAACAAATACAAAAACAAACCTTGCGAACCAAACGAAAGATAAAAACATCTACTGCTTTCTTCATGCAGTAATGAAAATTTGTTTCTTTTTTCTAGGAAGGTTGGGAAATGAATTACTGTGTGCATTTTTGTCTTTTCAATCGTAAATGCTAATCATTTTTGTGTCCGGAAGGATTACTACAAAAAAACTCCTGTAGATTTAACTTCTAGTAAATTATATCCTGATCAGTTTGATGATATTTTTTAGGAATATTCCTTGGCGAATGTAAGGAAATCAGTTCAGCACCAAACCTCCCCTGAAATCCTCCTGCCCACCCCATTGGAGTCAAGAGTTTGTATATCAGCCAGGCTACAAGATTATTCATAATTTTTAGCTGTATTTTTTTGTATGTAGAATTAATCTGATATTTGTGCAGCTTTCGGCCACAGTCCTGGTTTAATAAAATTTCTGGTTGTAATATGGTGGAAAAGAAAAACAGAAAAGACTCCAGCAGCATAACAGGTGTTATGCTCATAGGGGTTTGTATTGTCTGAGAATTGGCTGAGCGCAACGTACAGAACAATAACAAATAGAAAATGTTTAATAAGACTTGTCAAAGAAGCGATGCCTCCAGGGGTTGGGGGGGGGGGGTGTTAAAGCTAACACACATTTAGGCTTTCTAAACATTAAAAGTTTTAAATAAAACACATGCTCCAACATGTGATTCAGTTCTGAAATCGTCAAGCTGTTGGATATTTACCATGAAAAAATGTTAAATCAGATATCAGATAAATCAGATTTCTATCACAGGACCTCCAACTTCATCATCACCATATTATAGTATCATTATTTTATATTATTATTATATGGAATGATCAGTGTTTACAGCACTAACACTAACACGGGGTTTAAAATGTTCAATAGTTTCCAATAAAATTATTCAATTCTCACAGAATAAGGAATAATATACAGTAAAACCCACCACTGAAAGATCCCATTTTAGATTTAATTCATAAAGTATTTATAAATTAATTTTAGCGTAACACTAAACTCTTGACAGAAATCAATGCCCCCAAGTTCAACAGCCCCAGTTTACCTGATGTCCTAATATACACCATATCGCCAAATGTTTGTGAACACCTGACCACCTCATCTTTGTGTTTGCTAAACTTCCCATTCCAGAATCACCCTTTCCCATTTCCTGTTATAATAAGATCCACTCTTCTGGGAAGGCGTTCCGCTAGATTTCGGAGCATTGTTATGGGGATTTGCCTGTTCAACCACAAGAGCGTTAGTGAGGCCAGGCGTTCCAGATAAGGTCAGGGCTCTGCGAGGACCACTCGAGTTCTCCAACACCAACCTGATCATGCTGGAACATGTTTGGGCTCGGCCCTTTAGTCTCACTGAAGAACAATTGTACAGCAAACAAAGACATTCTATAGACCACTGTAGCAATGTGGCACCGGTTTGGGCAAGTCAAGCCACAAACCATTGGTCATATAGCCTAGTTTAATCCATACACAAGGTTTATAATGGAAGGTGCCACCTCAGCAAGCTCAGGAAAGGACCTCCATAATATTTGGGTGGTGTCTTCATGTTCATAGTCTGCATTTTTTGGGATAAAAATCAAGCATGATTCTAATCACACAGACTGGAACGTACGTGCATGAACTAAACCTCAACCTGAGGACGACGTTCTTCTCCTGTGCATGATCACTGCGGGTGTCAGATATCAAGTGGCTCTAATTTCACGCTGAAGCGTGTTCAACGAGACTTCATGCGACCGCTAGAGGAGAACCCAGATCCTGTGTGTGGGACGGACTACCCGGTCTCTCTCTCTCTCTCTCTCTCTCTCTCTCTCTCTCTCTCACACACACACACACACACACACACGTCTAGGCTTCTCTTCTCTCGCCGGAGCTCCAGCAGCGAGCACTGACTACTTCTCAGTCCTGCGACTCTGTGGTCTCCGTCGCAGCCGTCTTGCGCTTTTTGCGCATCGTCCCCAGACCCCCTACGTCCACAAACCTGAAGGTGAAATATGTAAGTTCTTTTTTTCCCCGAGTTATTTTTCATTCTTCGGTGTGTGTGTACCAGGAACATCACAGGAGTTGAAGACAAGGCTCAGAAGTTCACGCGTCATGTGAACCTTCACACGACAAAAGAACCTGGTTTTTGGGACGAGCCGACAATCAGAGGTGCAAATTTTCTTCCACAATCCTGAGCCCTTATCAGGCCTGTTGCGTCATGTGTTAGTATTATGAACGGTACACGCACTGTCATGGAGCTCGAGAGCCCGAGACGCGCGTGGTGAAGAAACAGGGTCGTGAGATCGCAGCGATGAAGGTCTTAAGGCTTTGCGACGGGGCGGCCCTCGCGCTCGTCTGGAGCGTCGTGGGTTTGTTTCAGAGCGTCTGGTGCGCTTTAGGGGACAACCATGTCCACTCGAGCTTCGTTTACAGACGCTTGAGGAACCACGAGCGCAGAGAAATCCAAAGGGAGATCCTCTCCATCCTGGGTTTGCCCCATCGGCCGAAACCCTTCTCTCCGGCGAAGCAGGCATCCTCAGCACCCCTGTTCATGCTCGATCTGTACAACGCCATGACGACCGAGGAAGCGGAGGAGGAGGAGGACGCGCTGCTCGAGTACGCAGCCAAGGCGATGAGCGCAAACTCGCTGCGGAACTCGCGCAAAAGCCCGCAGCACACCGCTCCGTACGGATACTCACGCGCGCCTGTGACCTGGACAAGCCAGAGTCCACCTCTGGCCACTTCACACGACGCAAACTTTCTGAACGATGCCGACATGGTCATGAGCTTTGTGAACCTCGGTAGGTATCCGTTTCCCAAAGGGAGTTCATGCTTTTAAACCGTTACTTTTTGTGGATGTGTTTTTGGGGGAGATGCTCAGGGGGGCAAACTTCAATAATCCCAGTCTATTATAGTGCATAATAACGAGTCATAACATGATTTGTTCATCCAGTGGTTCCCATATAAAAACATACAGAGTGCCATTAATATTACGCGTGACAACACAATACACATCAACATGAATAATGTTCCATCTTCACAAACAGAACTTTGTTCACAGCCTGTTTTACTAACATTTTCCTTGGGGGTAAAAAAAAATTAAAGGGGGGCGGGGGGGGGGGGTTGCAAACCACACAATACTTCACTATTACTAGTACTATTTTAACACATGGTTTATTTTTTTGGATTTACTCAGTGTGGTGGAGAACTTTTTAAACCCCTCAGAACTTTCCAGTTCTCCAGAGTTTGCTTCTAGAAGCCCCTTTTAACCGTAATAAATTCCACTGAGCCTGGATTTATAAAAAAAATATATAACCCGACTCTTCAAAAAATACTGTCCAATAATATTTTGCTTATTTATTGCCACCATTGAGTTTTTTTTCTCCTCCCTAGAACTTCCCCTCAACTGAACACAGAAGATTTAACTTGACATTATTTGTAGTCACACACTGAATAAGGAAATTACTGTACATACTCGATAATAAATAATAATGGTGGGTTGTAATTTCCATACATTTTGATAAAATAAAAATAAACCACATATCTGCTGCCTATAATTCTCAGACTTCACATATACTTTTGCGACATGTAACCAACAATATATTAATATTTATATTCTATATGTCGCCTATAATTAACAAAATTCCCTGTAGATAAACAATTTTTTGTTCCGGTCTTTAAAGAAAAGTTGCACACAATAAAAATACACAAAGTCCAGATGTTTAATGCACATGATTGAATTAAAGAAAAAAAAAAAAGGGGAAACAATTACTAAAATTCGACTAAAATCACATGAACGTTTAATAAATAATGCTGTTGGAATTTTCTCTGCTTTATCACACGTGCGAAACGTGAAGTCCATTTATAGTTCCGACTCTAAACGCGACAGTCACGTTAAAGCGGCGTCTATTCTTACTTTTTTTTGACACCCTTTCATTTGCAACATGTAGCTTCAACTCTTTGCAGCATGCCATTTAAATCTCCATAAACCAGATAAAATAGAACGTAGGCACAGACTCTGGAAACTCGGAGACAATTACAGGTTAGAGAAGGAAAAGACACTGGCGTCTAAAGAGTGTTATTATATCAGATCATTTGTAAAGTTCCTGCAGTGTGTGTGTGTGTGTGTGTGTGTGTGTGTGTGTGTGTGCAAATTCAGTTGGACCTACGATACGTACTTATGGTATGGAATGCGGTGAGGTGGGAGGCAGGCGTATGGGGGGGGGGGGGGGGGGGGGGGGGGGGGGGGGGGGGTGTAAGAGCAGGAAGCATTAAATAAATTCCCTAGGACATGTTGAATATTCCCGATTAAAATCCTGCTTCCTGGAATGTTGCGTGTTTTGAAAGAGTCACTGCGATACGCATGATTAAGGCCATAATGCTTCAGTAGCCGTGACCCCCCTCTCTCACAGAGAAGCCCATGCATACTTATCAAATCAGTGTTTTTGACCTGCAGATAATTTCACTTAATTATTTCCTGTTGTTGAAGAGAGGACACGGGAGTTTTGGTCGTGAAATGCGCGCGAGCGTGTTGCGTCTCATTTTTAATCGCGAGCTTGGATTACTAAACTTCAGCTTTCGGAGCGTGCGTTGTGTGTTTTTTTTTTTCTAGTTACCCTTCTTAAAAGTTGTTAAATTGTCAGAAATAATATCCGAGATTTTTGACATGAGAACGGGGGGGAGAAAAGAAAAGCAGATTACATTTCTGGCTGACCTTTTGCAAACGTTTCCGTTTCAGGTAGCCCACAGGGAAAGCCTTCACAATGACTGTACTACATGTGTTTTCACTTAGAATCGCGAGGCATGCGCACAGTTCACGTCGAAAGAACAGGTCTTCTCATTTCTGACCCAACGTGCAGCAATTCCGAGCTGCAGGTCTCCATAAACATCACTTCACTGACGTATTACCAACAGTTTATTTAGCACTTATTTATATTTGGACGTACCCTTATAAAAGGATTTATGAGAAATATTAAATCATGGAGGTAAAAGGAGATATGGAATTTCGGAGCGGTTCTGGCAGGAGACCCTTCACTACTAAAACACACTATGAAAACTTTGTGACAGGATATCACGAAATATTTCATGAATAAAGCTCTTAAACCTCTTGAGATCTTTAACCCCCGAGTGAACAGTCCAGTAAAAGCGAAGCCTAACTTCGAATCATATGCAGCGTGGACACATGCGTGATATTTATTTATTTATTTAGCTTTACAGGGTCAGTGTTTTAAACGAATCCCTGTGAATTAAACCAGTGATGTCTGTGTCTTGACAAGCCTTGAACTCTGTTCTTAATTAGCAGGCCAGGCTTAAAGTTGAGCCTGAGCAGCTGCTCTGACTCGGACCTGCCCTCTGACCTCTTGCTGTTAAGTAGCCGTAGACTTTCGCTGTAGATAAATTATCAGCGAAGCGCCGCTGCGTTATATCACTGACACTCCGGAGCTTCAACGCCGTCTCCTTAGTTATCACTTTGCACTCTTATTTTAGGCCTTGTGTAAAGCTTAATGGATGATTTCACTGTTTTTACATGTGATAACGAACACGTCTAAAAGTGTACCAAGATGTAAACATCTGGCTGTTTAGATTCAAGATATTTCGAAGTTCATAAAGTCTACAAATCATAAAAGCAGGAAGTTGTTGTGTCATTGGCTGAACTTTTATACTGTTTCAGTGTTTTGAGTATTAAAAAACACACACAGTCTTAAACAGAAATCTCATTTCCGCATCTGAACGTCGGAATGTGTGCGCACTTTAAACACGACGGTGAAAAAGTAAACATGTGTGAGCTTAAAATATGTGAAATATGTTCATATTGTCAGCCTGTCGACGAGAACAAAACACTTTATCTTCCGGATTTGTCTGCGCTGAAGGGCAGAGTGTCATTAGTGAAGGCCTGTTTTGCTTAACTGCCAGATCGTTCATCATACTGAAAGAATAGCGAACGCTCACAGCAGAGGCCCAGCATTAAAAACCTTACCTCTGCTCCTGAACTCATTTAATGGGATTAAAGTTTCTTTTCATTTCCTTCATCTAAAATTTGGATATTTGGAAAAAAAAAACGATATGCATTTAAAAGAAGAAGAAAACCTTGTATCCCTCTAGACGAGACCTCTGGATCTAAAGAGACAGGAATTCTGTACCGTTTTTCCAACACTTTTCTGTTGCTCTCTCTTTTTTTAATATACAGTGGAGCGAGACAGGGATTTTTCCCACCAAAGGAGACATTATAAAGAGTTCCGGTTTGACCTAACTCAAATTCCGGATGGGGAGGCCGTAACAGCGGCGGAGTTTCGCATCTATAAAGATCACAGTCATGGGAGATACGAAAACATCACGCTGAAGGTCTCGATATATCAGGTGATAAAGGAATATCAAAACAGGCGAGTACAACACACACACACACACACACACACACACACACACGTGTATTACAAACATAATGTAATGTATTGTACAGTCTTTAGCTTTACTAGGTCAAGCTTTCTGGGGCACAGATGATCGTGTTATGGTAACTTGCCATCAGATTTCAGCCATAAAACATTTTTATTTCTTTCTTGAGAACAGAAACAGGATGTAGAAAGTCCATTTCCAATTCCATTCCCAGCCCTTGTCATCATGGTCATCTGACAACACTGCCTGGATTAATTTTCTAACCATTCGAGGTTACATTTTTCCATGGGACTTTTAAGACCGTGGCTGCTCTGTAAAACACTTGGGTAGGCAACCAGGCAGAAAATAAAAGGACATCCTGTTTACACTAGTGTGTGTGCCTGGAGTCTGTCTGGAGTCTTCTCTAGTGGTGATTAAACAGCATGTTTCAGGAAGTTTTAAGAGCGTAATTTGTCACCATTGAAATACTGACCTGTCTTTGCCCACACGTGTCTGCTAATATACTGTTTCGCCACTTTTTCTGTAAAAGAACAGTGGGAGGAAAAAGCAAGCGATTCACACACTCTTTAGTTAAATCTCAAATCGGACTATTTGCAATAAAATTACTTAGTATAAAAATTCTGCTTCTAAGATTTTTTACAGCTAGAATGATTTATCGCCTTCTGTTTTTTATGTTTCTACTACTGCTGTCATAATCAGAACTAGAGGTCGATCGATTAATCGGCACCGATGGTTGATTGCTGGATCTATGGCTAACAGCAAAAATCCATACAGATAGTTTTTCCGGTTTCAGGGTTCCGCCGTTTTTTCGAGAGCGGCCTCTAGAGGCGACTCACTGACGCCATTTATTTTCACGACATTTTATTTACTACTTATTAATTATATAATTATATTTATTAATGAATATGTTCATATTTATATCCTTTATCACATTTTCATTATTCAGTACTGTTTTAAATTTTTTTTAAGTACAGTACTATATTACATGAAGTGTTTTTTTATCCAGTATCCAAAACTATAAGTTGATTAATCGGTTATCGGAAAGTACAATCCAACCGAGATATCGGTAAATCTCTAATCAAAACCAATAGACCGTTCTCTTTTTGCAACTTTTTCTGAGAAGATTTATTCATGTTTTTCTTCTTATACACACCTACAAATGCTACACAATATAAATTATAATTTTTCATAAGGGTTTCATAGGAGCTGTTTTTACACATAAAAGGTTCACATTGTGTTGTGTTTAACAGGAAATGATTCCGTTTGTAGATTTTCCTATATACGCTGACGCATGGTAGCAGACTGAAGGAAACATGGTCATAAGTAACGGGCACGTGGAGGACGATTCCATTCTGAAACATTACTCAAGAGTGGCTGCGCTTATGTACTTTATCTAATCTCTCGGCTCAGAGTCGCTCGAGGCCTGCGGCAAACTCCTCGGCCGAGTACTTTTATGTTTCTTTGTTTTAGGCGAAAAAAGGGGGGAAGGCCCGGAGCACGTTGTGAGATTGGATTATTAGTTGGCCTTCAGTGCAGACCCTGCGCTGTCTTGCTCTCACCATGTTCTCCGATAAAAAGCCAGAGATCAAAGGTTTCCATTAACAGGCCATTTGCAAGTTTCCCCTACTCACGAAGTCTCGGAAGCCCGTTCGGTTATCGCTTTTGATATATCCCTAGCACTTTGTCAGGCTGCTCGTTTCCCCAAACAGGGCCATCTGCTTCTAATAAAGACCTCCAAGAGAGAAGAGCCACATCCATACAGAGTGCCAGCTGACCCACCTGTTCCTTTTACAGTAATGCTCAGGGAAAAATCTTATCTTTAGTCATATATGGCTACAACTTAGACACGGTCTACACCACACCAATCTGGCGTGAATGCAGCAGAGAGATAAGTGGCTTCAGGAATCTGGAGAAGGTGGTCATTGAAGGTCTACCACCAGGTTGTACTGCTTTTATGGATGAGCCTTCAAGTTTCACAATTCAGCATTTAGTTTTTTTAATATCTGAACTGAATTCATGGCAAAAAAAAAATATGAGTGCTTCGTGGTTGCTTCTTAAAAATGTGTAAACAATGAAAGAGAGACAATGACGCTGGACTAAGATGAGGGAATTATATGGGGAAATATTTCAGTATGACTAAACATCATGGATTAAGTTGTTCATATTAAAGGACGGGGTCAAAAGGAGCAAAGCATAAGAAAAACTGTGTGTTGTACAATTTGAACAAAACTGTGTGTGTGTGTGTGTATGTGTGTGTGTGTGTGTGTGTGTGTGTGTGTGTGTGTGTGTGGGGGGGGGGGGGGGGGGGGGGGGGTGGTGGGGGGGGGGCATGTCTGGGCTCGTCACTGCCTCTGATCAGCTTTGTTTTTGGTGTCTTCTCACGGTGTGTGGCCCACACACTGTTTTGGAACATCAGACAATTAGATTAACTGGAATTGCCGTTCCGTGATGTTGATGCCAAGATGACAAAGGAATGTCTGGAACAGATTCATATTGAAGCTTGCATTTGGTTATTGAATAAGTCGGACCTTTTTATGACCACAGTTTACAGGACCTGCTCTCACAGCTGTGCTCCAAATTTGTTATTTAGGGACGCAGAGACGTTTTTGCTCGATTCAAAGAAAATCCGTGCCTCAGATGGAGGATGGCTGGTGTTTGACATCACAGCCACCAGTAACCACTGGGTGCTTAACCCGCAGCAGAACATGGGCCTTCAGCTCTGTGTGGAGACCATGGATGGTAAGGAAATTACACAATTACCTTATTTGTAGACAATCTAAAAAAAAGATTGTTAGATTGTTAAAAAAATTCTAATTATGGGCTTTTAGGATCAGATGATGTCATGTCTGGACTATTTATTATTTATTAGTAGCTTTTGACAACCAGAAGAAAAAACGCTGATATTTATTAACCATATTTAAAGTTAATGTTATGTGAGCGTGTAGCATCTCCGTACTGTAACATTCACACCACCTGCTGCACTACACACATCGACCAAGACCACATCGAGTCATGAACACGCATTTTAATAGAAAGAAAGCCGTAATCCGACTTTCTATTTGCAGTCAGTTTGTGGTTAAACATGTCAAGAGACACACACAGAGATAATACTCATATGTTAATATTTTTTTATCTAATTTCGATTCACTTAATTCAGGGGTCCCCAAAATTCTTATATTCTCCATAATTTGTATTTTCTATAATGGGAGGTCGGATCAGTCTGTAACAGAGTGACTATCGGTATTATTTTGGAGATTTTATTATGATTTTGAATGTATTTATTTCGCCTCCTAATGCTGGATTAGTTTATTATTTTGTTCTGCACCGTACAGACAAATGGGGAAGGGGGAAGGGGATGGGGAGAAAAATAATACAAAGAAAATAATAATACAAAGAAAAAGAAGACTGAAACCACATAGCAAGTAAATACTGCTTCTGAAATCAAAACATTTACATTTACGTACCATTCTGTTGGTTAGTGAGTGAATCTAACACAGAATTAGGCAAATTTAATAACTAAGGGAAATTTTTGTTTGAAGGCCAACCGCTATGTCAAATACAGATAATGATATTAATAAAAATATATTTAAAATCGAATTTCTCTGGCATTCTTCAGAGGGACGTTTCAAAATGTAATCTGGGGACCCCTGCCTTAACTAGCGAACTTGCTTATTACAAGGTATTAAATTAATTACGACTCATAACCTCACAGTTGGTTTTTCCAAGCAGCCAAAGCAGGGAACTTTTCGAGCACTAAAGCATTTACTTGCTATGTGGTTTAAATAATAATATGAGTTTAAAACAAAAGTGTCACGTGATGATGTTTATTGTGAACATATTTATTATCATTTTATTATTCAGTCGTTAATGAATGAACTGCATTTTAGCTTTGTTTCATTTTTTTTTTTTAGAGTTACAATAAGTTGGTGCTACGTTTCTGTTTTGTGTGAAACGGTTCTGTATTATGTATCTGAATAAATAGCACATGGCACAAAGCCATTGTTCATAAAAACCGACACACATTGCAAATGTCGGCCTATTCAAGTATAAAGATATGATTATTTTTGTTTTTTTATCTCTATGTTGCTAAAAAAAAAAAAAAAAAAAAAAAAGCCCCACCCTCTTTTTGACACTTTAATACGTGTTCTGCGTTTAACTGTATAGGTCGAAGCATCAACATGAAATCAGCCGGGATCATCGGCAGGAGTGGGCCGCAATCCAAGCAGCCATTTCTTGTGGCATTTTTCAAAGCCAGCGAAGTGTTGCTGCGCTCTGTAAGGGCCACAGGGGGGAAGAGGAAGAATCCGAGCAGAAACAAAGGCAGAAGTCAACCAAAAACCTCACCGACTTCCAGGAGTACAGGTATAGTATAATACAACATAACAATACAATACATTATATTATATGAAACCTAAAACTAAAGCATGAAATATGGATTTAAACTTCACACACTTCTGCAAATCCTCAGGCAACCGAGACAAGTCTTGCTTAACATCATTATTTCAGACACTACCTTCGAGCAGCTGTATATTCACAATACACACTATAGAGAAGAAGTGCTCATGAGGGTTGACCACTGGGCCCACCCATGCAGGAATAGACTAAACAACACATAAATGACTATGCTTGTGTTTGAACACTGATGGTGGGTTTTGCGTTGCCTCTATCTAGATCAAAACATCAGCGAACAGAAGCAAGCCTGCAAGAAGCACGAGCTTTATGTCAGCTTTCGCGAATTGGGATGGCAGGTACGCATCATTCAAGGATCCATCAGATCGCAAATTCGCGACGATACAAAGATCGTTAATGACGAGTTCCTCTTTAACGTACCGTTTTTTATTGTTCATCCTCTGTTTCTCCTTAAGGACTGGATAATCGCACCCGAGGGATACGCGGCATTTTACTGCGACGGAGAATGCTCGTTTCCACTCAATGCACATATGAATGCAACGAATCATGCGATTGTGCAAACTCTGGTAAAGATTGTGTGAAATTTCAGGGAATTCAGCCTGATATCAGCGTCACTTCGTGTCTATTCGCTGAAGTTGCTGCAAAAACTGATATTTTTTGTTGCTGTTTGTCTTCCGTTCAGGTCCATCTCATGTTTCCTGATAACGTGCCAAAGCCGTGCTGTGCTCCAACCAAGCTGAACGCCATCTCCGTGCTCTACTTTGATGACAGCTCAAATGTAATTCTGAAAAAATACCGCAATATGGTAGTCAGGTCATGTGGGTGCCACTGAAATCCATGTACCTTTGGGGTGCTTTGGGGGAGTTTTGTGCCCTTGTTTTTGATGCATTACATCATCATTGGGGTTTATACATAAAGTACAAAGACTCTAGATAAAAGCATTCTTTTTTTTTTTTTTTATAACCTGACACTTTTATAATATTGCTGGAATACAACACATACCAGGTAGATAGTTTTGAGATTTACAGTGATGTACAGTGTTATGTATATATTAGCTCATGAATGCGCTTATTTATTTGGCTTTATTTTGAAATAAGACATTTACCACTTGCAGATGATTAAAAAAAAAAGCTCTTTTTTTCAATACCTATTGGAGGCCAGTCGAGGAAGCAGCAGTTATTTTTGCCGTCTTGATCATGAAAAATATTTTTCTGCAGATTTTGAATTGTTTTGATACCCTTTCAGTCTTTGCATTTATATTAGTAATTTGAATAATATATATTTTGCAATATATTGCATCTATTGTATTAGGACAACGATAATATTTTAATAAATATGTTTCCAAAAAACGATATTAGAATTGTTTTCTTTATTAATTCTGTAGCATCAGTTTGCTGTAAAGGTAAAGTTTGATGCACATTCTGACATTTGTGCTCTTGCGAATGTGAATTTTTTGCATCGGCACTCGTTTCAAGGCAGTGTCTTGTACATCAAAACTCACCTTCAATACTTCGATGTCTATACCTGTAGGACTGTTAATCTCTAATTATCCAAATCCAAATATTCAACATCACCCTTTGCTCATGTTCCTTTGAGGTTCTTTTGCCCTCATGGGGGAATTTTTTTTCCCCCTCAAGTCTTGATCTCACTCATCATCAAGGGTTCAGACTTCTATAAAGCTGCTTTGTGGTAATGTGCGATTATTGTACACCTGCATTTCATCATCTATCCATTTTTGGTGTCATCATCCATTACATTTATGTGGGAGTTTCCTGTCGAATGACTAACTGTCTGACTCGACCAGACATTTCATATGAAACACTTATCGCTAATGTCTATATACACATATCGCTAATAAGTCATACTTATATAAGATAAAACTATATTCACCATGTTCAGGGATTTTGATATTGAGCCGAAAATTGGGCGAATAGAATAAAACAGCTCAGATATATTCATTGGAATTGCTACAACATTTCTAGTTTGTTGCATTGCATTGTTTGTCAAATTCTATTCTAACATGTATAGTTTCTGAAATAATTTTACAATCATTAAGAAATTAATTATATAGTCCATTTATTTATTTTGGCCTAAACTAAAGCTTTGCCACCTCTGAAAATAAGTCTCATGGAAATCCCCCTGGAATTTCTGCTCCAAGAAGGTTTCCCCAACCCCATGTTCACCATATGAAGATGTCTTGATGTCAATCATAAAAGAAAATCATTTCACAACTATAAATGAGTTAATACTTGTATAATCAGTGGCAGACAATAACAAGGTAAATTTTATTGTGTACTTAAGTAGCTTTTTCGCATATCTGTACTTTATTTAAGTATTTCTGTTTGGGGCGACTTTTACTACATTCAAATAGTCAAATAGTACAAGTCAAATATCGTACTCAACTTTTACTCAACTACGTTTTCTGAAATCATTCGTTCCTTTTTTAATCAGGCTCTGTTTTAAACTCGTTCTCATCGGCGCTTGGTGTATCTACTGATCACCAACATACAGTTCAGCATCAGTTCAACATCAAGCAGAACATTTAGAGAGGAATAAATGATGAAGAAACTCCAGACTCGAACTCGACACAACACACGTTACCGTACGCAATTTTTTGAAGTAGTTAAAAAGAAGGTTTTTGGGCTCATAATAATTGTAATTGAAATCAATCAGTGTTTGAGTCATTAATATCATTCTATTAATAGATCAGTGTTCTGAGAGTCACATTCAAGTCTTTTGATAAAGTTTCGAGTTGATTAAAGAGTCTTGTGATAAAGAAGAATAACAGGAAAATTATAGCCATAATAAATCATAGTACTTTGGATAGGTAAATTTTAAGGTAAATAGTTTTACTGGAGTCATATATTACAGAGTCTCTCTAATTTTTCTCAAATATATGACTGGTTATTATACGATATATCAAGCAGCATAGACTCAAATCCACAGTATTGAGTGATCTGTGACTGTTCAACAAATAGCAGGTTTGCTCATAAGTGGCCATGTTTTATTTCGCTTATAACACACCAAGCTCACATATTCCTCGCTTTCTGATTGAGTTGAAAAGAGTGTTATTCCTCTCTCTCTCTCTCTCTCTCTCTCTCTCTCTCTCTCTCTCTCTCTCGCTCTCTCTGTACATCGTCAAAGACAAACGACTGGATTAAACTTAATTAAAAGCATCCCAGCGGCCAACCAGATGTTACGTAGTCTGTATCTAAAAACAAGTGTTGATACAGGATGTCAAAAAAGGAGGCCACCTGCTTGCTTAACTTATGGCAATGCAGATGATGTGCATTCCTGTGGCCCACTGCCCTGCAGGATTACTGCTGCCACTTCACAATTCCATCGACTGTTTAATATTGTGGGATTCTTTCCAGTTCTGCTAAATGTCTTCCTTTCTACCCAGATGAATAGGCTCTTATTTTATGGGGTTTTCTGCCAGAGGGCACGGAGCTACGTGGCCACAAGAACGAGAGTGCGGGAAAGGTTACCTTCCCAAACGTGAATTAACGCACCACACGATACGCTACATGACACGTGCACACGTCCGAGCAGGGAAACTCTAGAGCGAGTCAGAGATGATCTTACGCTCCTTTCGTCTCCTTTCCGTCACACTTCGGTTCGAATGGCATCTCCTCTAAACAGCTGCTCGACTTCCCAGGAACATAAATATGGAGTATTTTGATTTGAGGTTTTAAGCCATAACACCAAGGAACAGTGCCCAGTTTATTACAAATGTCAGCTATGTGCGCTTGTAAATCAAGGGTTTTTTTTTTTGTACCTTGAATCGAAGTTCTTTGTGCTTTATGACCTTGAAGTCCTTCAAGTTGTGCATGAACTACTTAAAACAGCTTTCAGATGATCGATGGTTCTCTCAGATTTATTATAAACAGCAAAAGGAACAAAATCCGTAAGTCAATTACTAAAACGAACAGAAATCACGATTATTCAAATAGAAAAAAAAGTTCAATTCTCATCTAGAACTGCTGAGCAACTTTGGTTTCTTCATCTGCAGAAAGTATCTGCTACAAACTCATTTCACCAGACTTGACCATTGCCATTTCCAATTATGAAGTTCCACCACGTGTGCTTTCACCACATGTTTAACTGCATCTATTTATTTGTGCCCCCGCCCTATTTTAGCTTGGCTTGCTAGTTTATTTTTCTAGTGTCAGCTTACCGTCAGTCTACAAGGCTGCTGAGACTTTATCTAATCAAAATGTTTTGCAGTTTGTCTTATTTATCTTTCCTCATATGGTTATTCCTTGTTGTGTTTCCCGAGGGTGGGCTGTATAGTCTTTCATTATGTTCAATCAGAATCCCGTGAATGGATCCAACCATCTGGGTCACATATTACATGCTAAATGGCACAAGATGATGCACAGAACACAAACCAAAACACGTACTGTGTGTGTTTGTGTGTACTGGTGTGTAGGTGTGTTGCCTTCAATAAAATGCGGATTGTATTTACGGAAGCCCCCCGTATTCTCAACCTCGGGTCTAAACTTCACTACCGACACACTTTAACCCATGGCATTAAGCTTTTTACTTGGATTACAGGGACCAAAGGTATTTTGAGGTATTTTCAAAGCTGTGTTTCATTATAGCTTCATCTTCTGTTCTTTCCTTAAATAAAGCAGCACATGTTTCAGTGTCTTTGCTGCAAAGCACATTAAATACAAAAAAAGAGACAAGGATCTATTTAAGGAGGTGTGCAGAAAGAACGTATCTCATATCTCTTTGAATGAGGTTTTCTCCATTGTGTACTTTTCCTGTACGTTTCTCTTTATACCTGGGATTAAAAAAGGGAGTTTCCGTTCAGTTTCCATGTCCACCGTTTACTGAAGGTTTATACAACCCAGAGACTTTTACAACATTGCACACTATACGGACAAAAGATTTATCAGATTAATATCAGAATAATATCAGATTATCTTTCTGACCTCGGAAGTGATCCCGTTCCGATTTATGGTGGATTTGAGCTTCTTTGAATGCTTAAAATTGATTTTTCTGTCACTTCACCTGATTAAATTTTCAGTTAAAACTTTCTGCAGACACTCAGTAGCATATTTACTGTCAAATCATTTTAACCAACAATGTGATGCGTCCATTTATAAATGTGTACATCAGGAAACAAGTTGACGCTTGTTTTTAACATCTTTGAGTCGGTTACAAAACAATTTATTTCTATATAATTATCAGTAGATCCGCTACACTTTTATTATTCAGAAAGTGACCAATAATTTGCTGTTATGTGAATGACGTATCGCAACACTACGGAGACTGGGGCCTGAGAGTCAGATAGAATGCAGATTAACATGGCAGAGGTAGAGCTGCATCTTCCTGGAGACAGAACAGGAAAAGAACATCCGGGTTTATTTCATCTTTTTCCGGCTACAAAAAGGCGTGTGTGTGAAAGGGCCATGCATCAGAACTCAGAAGGCAGTGCCCCAAATTAGGCTGTTAAACCATAAAAAATTGTTCAAACCAGTTTTAAAAAATAGTTTCCTTCTGTTTAAACCAGTGAACTAGTTGAGTATTTCCATGTGCTTGTTTTCTTAACAAAGTCATCACCTTGTGAAAGTGACCTCACATGACCTGCCCATAAAGCGCTCCCTCTATGTAGTACTTGTCCTCTGATGCTCACAGCCTCCTGGAATACGATCGACTATTCATTATCCTTCCTCTAACAATACTCTTTGGACTGCTCAGAAATGGGAGACGTGAGGACCTTGGCAGTTAAAACGAAGAGGAGTTGGTCGGTGGTGGTCTTACGGCAAATGGAAGAGCAACGCAACAGTGCAAAGATTTTCAGCTCAGCTCATAGTACAGTTTCCTGATGTAGGATCATTCTCTAGACTTCTGACTGAAGCCGGAGCAGAAAACCATGATCAGGAGCAGGAACCATTTCATGGTCTAGTCACTACAATGAGTATGAATTCCATAAAAAGATGTTCATTTATACTTATTTAATATGATTAAACAGCACGTATTTTCCGCACGCAAACCGGTCTTTTCCTCTGACATTATAATTACTTTAAACTGTATTTAAACATTCACCGTCCTTCAAAAGATCCTTTCGCTGTTACAGCACATGGTTTCAAGAAACCATAGTGTTTGTTTTTGTGCTTGCATCCTTGACACTGTAGTCAGACAGTAAAAAAAAAAGACCTTCCTGCAAATCAAATCCAACTCACTCACCGCTTTCTGCACACAGTAGCTTTGGTTTTGTTCTGCTTACAGCCCCATACAAAAAAATACCTTTAGCTCACTGCTTAGGGCAAAAGAAAACGAGAGAGGCAGATCACAGAAATATACATGGAGACAACAGTGCTCAGGTGTGCCTCATTAGTCTTTAGTCCTCAAGCTCACCCTTGAGGCACCTCCCTTCAATTTAAAGCCTATACTTAACCACACCCCCACCTGGTACACCTGTAAAAACCTTTCAAAAAGACTTCACAATGAAAGAGAATAAGCTCAGGCTTTAATCAGGTTTTCATTTTATAGAGAAAGAATTCTGGAGATTGTCATATGGAGGACAGTGTAAGGACATTGCTTGGATGTCCATCTGAAACCTGTTTTGCATAATATTAATTTCCACATCCTGAAGATGAAAAACTGGAGAATCATATTACAGTTGGAGTCTATCACAAAGTTCACAAAATTGATTGCATGCAGAATTAAAAACGAACATCTGCCTCGTTCAAAAAGAACATGCTGATAAAGTTCGAATCCATCACAAATCTCTCCAATTTAAATGAGATTTCAAACACAAATTTCCACCGATTTCAATGAAATGCCTGCAACCATGTCTGGGCTGTGAACAGAACATCAAAACCGAGACAAAGCCCTCAGACCCCCCACTCACCTGCACTGTGTTGTGTAACATTAGCCAGGTTGGCCTGGAGGCGAAGGCTCACCTCTTTGAAGTAAACCTCAACAGCTGGTGTTTGTCAAGACGGATGTCCATGTTTTGTCCTTTAAGCTGCCGAGAAAAGGGGAACGCTAAATGGTTGGGTAGGGACCTAAATCTGATGCGGCTGCTCCAGCTGGGGGCAATTTCAAATCATATTCCCTACCGCAAATTACTCCCGCATAGCAATGCAGTGGATCACTGAGCCGAAACTCGCTTTAAAAACGTATAAGATGTAGACGTATAATTTACATAAGAACATTAAGCGCAAAGCGAACAGGTTTTATAAGAAAATTCTTTGGTAGTTTCCTCCAAAGCTGTTGGAGAACTTTCTTCGATATATATATAGTTCTGTCTCTGTGGGCCCTTAACCTTTTTTAATGTGATCTAAAGAATTGGACTGTAGTACAGAAGACCTTAAATAAACATCTAAGAGAATGATCCTGTTGTATAATGAATGCTATATTCAAAAGCTTTACAGAACCGTCCTTCAACGTTGAACTAGAGGTTGGTTTCTCACAGTAAATACTGCTGTCTTATTAAGCGGAATCTCAGCACAAGTGCTTACTTAAACACCCTCTATTGTTAACACCTGGGCCCAGAAGAAAGGCCCATTCACAAGTAAATTGTGGCCTTGCTTTACAGAGAGATTTTATAACAGAGCACAGTTGACATTGGCAGGAGTGGCACGGCCGACTATGAAAAACCCTGCAGCCCTCTCTATTCGCTGGAGATCAATCAAGGAGGCGTGTTACCCCCGAAGCTGCAGATTTCCACTGGAGCTCAAGAAAGGAAGGGGGGCAGGACGAGGGCTGCAAAATAAGCTGCTTGTGGTTTCAGCTTATTCAAGACCAGAGGATCCCTAGAAAGTCCCATGCCTCCCTTTGACTACACACAGAGCTCCTTGTAACACTAACATCCTCACAATGACAAAAGTATTCAACCTAAAGCTTGGGAACAACTTCATACCCCATCCCACCACCAAACTTACTACCATATCCATTTGCTACCCTGGTGCACACTCTTTAGCAGGCATTCCACATCTCGTCATCACGACACATTGGTTTAATATAACCACACAATGAGGGCTTTGTGACATTATTGTCTGGTTTTGCTGTTGAAGCTGTAGGAGATGCTGCATAATTTCACAACAGGTGTTTAATTAATCTAGAGCAAGCTGCTGTTAGAAAGTCAACAAAATGGGTAACGTTTCCAGTAGTGACGATTCGTTCATGAACGATTTGTTCATTTTTAACGAGCCTTTAATCGACTCAGAAGAACGAGTCGTCTTAAAGAGTGATTCGTTTGTTTGCTACTGGAGCGCAAAGCATCGCAAAATCTCTGAAGGTTATATACAGGAAACAGAACTGAGTAATTCACCTCAAGAGTCCTCTGGTCCGACTCGTTCGTTCTTTTGTCACGTGACTCCAATAGACGCTATACAATTCCATAAATGAGGGGTTTTTTTTGGCCAAATATTGACCTTATTGCTACAAAAATTAGGGGAGTCACGTGACAAAAGAACTAACGTCACGGACCAGAAGATACGAGAGGTGAAGCTACTCATTCTGTTTATCATCATTTAGCTGCATTGTCATATTTTCATTATTGAAAAACTGGTGTATGTAGATGTGTTTCTGATAAAAGAAATGACTCTGAATCAAAAAAGATTCATTCATTTTGATGAACAAGATTCAGAGAAATGAGTCACCAAAAAGATCTGATCTTCTCAACACTAGTTTTACTGCATATCCATACATTTTTTTTTTTTACTGTATATGCATTATTACCATCTGGATGATGAATTACTAGTTTGGTAATCCATGTATATTGTTAGTATAGAACTTATAGGACGAACTAACGTGAAGTAGTGAGACGTGAAAATCCATGAAGCAGTTTGGGTTTAAACACGTGAGCTACTGACAGTACAACTTGTAATCGCGAAAGACCTGGAATTTAGACTTTAACAGACGCACACATTTTTTTTGCTAGCATCACCTATTAGAAAAAAACCCCCAAAAGAACATGTTAAAAAGCATCTAAATGTAATAATTGCTGCTTCTCCAGATTTTTTAGCTAAGAGGTAGTTGTTTATAAGGAATCTCATCGAGCTCATTGCGTATATGTGTGTATGTGTTCCCATGTGTCTTTAGGTATAAATGAACTGTGGTTCAAACCCACACTTGGGAATTTTCGTTTTTGCACGACCCTGAGCTTTAAAGAAAGAACAACTCATGCATGCGTATGATAAATCCAGCAGCAAGTGGTGTGAAATGAAAGATAAACATCCTAACAGATGCAAGTAGCTACAGTAGCTGATGGCTAAATGGCAGGCATGTGGGGTGGCAGGATATTTCTCCCCTTTTTACCCTCCAACACCTTCTACCATGCTCTGCTGAGTGCATTTCAGGTCACGTTTTCTGACACCTTCCACAAACTTCAATTCGCTCAGCCTGAATCTTCTGCATGCATATCGTGGAGACCTGACAGGGGTTTAAACCAGCAACCTCTCACACCAGAGGAAACACACAATCAATTGAGCCACAGGAGCTCATAGCAGCAAACTGGTGGGATATCTGTAGTTTCACTCTCTGCAGGAAACAATGTAAAATTCTACTTATCTAATGATCTACATGAGAATTAAATCAATTACACACATGACACACGTTATTAAGATTACATTATGTTTCGTACACTGTCTTTTTTTAGCTAAATGCTATGATAAAAACCAAACTTCTGCTGTTAGGTATACAGGCATAGCTGGAATAACTTGGAGTCCAGGTTCTTCTCAGTCCTTTTTGTGGAGGACAATGAGTCCTTAGTTAATCACTCAGCACACTAAACGCTCACCCTCCCAAAGCTGGCTTATTACCTGCTCCAACCCACTTTGAGGACACTAAGCTCGTCTGGGAGAGCACATCTATCAGCTGCTTTTTTTTTTTTTTTTTTTTTTTTTTTAACGTCTGTCTGCACTGTTTTCTGTGAATTACACAAAGACGTTCATGTTTTATTTTGTTCGTGTTAGCATGAATGCTATAAACCTTTACCACACACACCACACCTTTTGCTTTGACATCCTGAAGATTCGCATCAAAGCGATGGCTGTTTTTTTTTTTTTTTTATGGAAAAATCCCTGTTTCCGTCTTGAGGGGCCATTTTTCACTTATCAGTTCGTGTTAGGAGAAAGAAGGGATTTATTCAATGCAACTGTAGACTTCAAAAGTAAAATATGCCAAGAAAATGTTGCGATCTGACGTTTACTTTATGGAAAAAAAAAGAACTACTGAACGAAGCGGTGGATAAAATAAATATTAGATCCTCATATCTTTATAAATTCATTTCATAATAAAGGCTTTATACAATTACACCAGTGTGACTTTACTATCAGCTCAAGGAACACTCACCCTATCACGGTCCACTTTCCTTCCTAAATCACAATATATACAGGAATGATAAAGGCACATCCAGTTCATCATGTAGTAAATGAATAACAGATGAGCGATATGGTTATACTTCTTTGAGACATTTCAGGGTTACTTCAGGGTGATTTCAACAGTACAATACTGTAGGTGACAGAAAAATAGAAACCAGGTGTCTGAGGTCTTTGGAGGGAAAATAAATTTGGACAAACCAATATCTTGGAATGCATCGTAAAAAATCAAGCCAAAAGCGTGAAACTATATACAAGCATGTATCCAAAGATTTAAAAGCAATTCACATCTGCATTTCCACTTTTTAACAGCGACTTGTCAACAACCTCCTGTCGATGTTTGATGGGAGAGGAACCAGACGAGGTCTTCTGCTGTCATACAGAAGGTCATACACATCTAGGTTCCATGTGATTGTTCATTCTGTGATGTTTTTCTGCTCACCATGGCTGTAAAGAGTGCTTATTTGAGTTCCTAGAGCTTTCCTGTCAGCTCGAACCAGCTCTTCTCAATCTCCTCGTTCTTGTTCTCTCATCAACAACTCATTTCCAGAAGTTTTTCTTTTTTGTTTGTTTACCACACTATTTTGTGCAAACAAAAAAAATTCCAAAAGAACAGCATTTACTGAGATTTTTAGATCAGCCCACCTAGCAGCAGTGATTTCTGAGATCATATTGTCGTTTACACCAATGTTTGAAATGAAGGTGACTTGTAGCTGGTGAAACATCTGAAATCTGCATGGCTGCTGCAACATGATTAGCTGATTAAGATAATTGCTTGATGCTAATAATTAGTGTATAGATAAAAACCACTTCAGTTCCACCACTGCTGTTTGATACCCAGTCAATTCCAAAATTCATTCCAGATTTATCCAGATTTCTCTTTGGATCGAATCAAATAAAGACCACTCTGTGTGAGGATGGTTCCACATCAGCAGGATAAAGATCCATGAGCAACTCAAGAACTTTGTGTATGGATTTGGACTGTAATTAATATTAACAGTCTACTACAACATGCTCAGGACCAAAGAACAGTTTTTGCATTTAAGCGTCCATCACTGAACACCTCAACAACAAAGGAACTGTAATAAATGCATATTTTTTTGATGATGATGAGGTTCCCTTATGAGTCTGGTTCCTTTCAAGGTTCCATCTCAGGTAGTTTTTCCTTCACCACAGTAGCCACTGGCTCACTCATTAGGGACAAACTTACAATTATAAGAAACAAACTTATAGCTGCTAAACTTATCCGCTCTTTTATACAGCTTTATAACCACGTTATCTCTGTAAAGCTGCTTCGAGACAACGTCCATTGTTTAAAGCGCTCTACTGATATAAATGAACTGAAATTGAACTTTTGGCCTTGTGACCTTTAATCAGTTGCTCTGCGTCCACTTGTCTTGTAAAGACCTCATTTAACAGTGATTAAAGCCGGTAAGGTTTTGTTTACAACCTCCTGACATGCAGGGTTTTCCAAATGTTTATAACCTATAAATACATTTATTTGCAAACTGTTACGCATGCCAAGTCAACTCCTTTAAAGAAACACTTGCGTGTATTTTGCCGATGCTGTGTTTTGTAGCTTACACAACGTCTTACATAACATCACTGGAAAAAGCTCCAATTTTAACATTATTTATAAATGTTGCTGACCTGTATATATATATAGATAGATATGTATATATACACAGTAAAATTTGAGCTAATTTATATACATATATAGGCGTAGTTATGTGTTGCTTATTAAAGCCTGAGACAAATCCTTGTACCACCAAGGCTGCGTTCAAGTCTTCAAACGATCCATAGAAAAAAGCGTGCACAAGTTCTTCACAACTCCTCGTGAGTGTGACAGTGATTACGACGTGTTCCACTGAACGTCACTGAGTATAAAACAGACCCTGCACTACGATTTGGAAGGGTTTGGAGGGGTAAAGCAGGTCTCTAAATTAATGAGTAGATAAGTGAAGTTCCAGATGTGCACACGCTTTTGTATCATTCACAAGCACACAAGTCCACATGTGTCAGAGTATTTTACTCGTGAAAAAAAAAAAAGGAACCATCAGGGAAAAAAAGAGGGAAAAAAACAAACTGCACACTGAGAGCATTAACTCCACTTGTATGATGTTGTCATTCTGGCAAAAGTGACTCAATTCCTGCTGCTTCAGACAACTGAAACGCTCTGCCCTCACCGAGGCCGGGTGAGAGATGGAAATTCCAGTAGCAAAACGGAGGTATCATCCATAATCCTCAAGAGAAACATTCACAACTATTCATTTGATTGTGTGCTGTTTTTGAGCTGCACATATGGAAAGCACATATACGTTTTAGCTTTTCTTCTACACTACTATTTTATTCACTCCAGACGTACATTTCATACGGCTCTACCACACCGAGTCTGATTCGGAGATGAATATACTACACTTGTCATTGCAATAATATTTTATTACTAAGCTGTAAGCGAACATTACGCCCCGATATATAAAAGACAAACGCATAAGCAGCAGATTGTGAACATTACATTTCTGATGCACCACCAGAAACTTCCAGGATGTGCAAAACCACAGCAGGTCGTCCATACGAGGAGATCATCCAAGAACTGTACGTCCTTCTCTCATCAGGTTCACAGTCCCTGGAGGCCCTTATTACGCTGTTTGCTGTAAAAGCCACAGGGCCTCTCTGGCCCTCAGACTGGGTTCTCTGTATACACTCCCCCGACTGTTTGTTTACCTTTCCTTGGGGGGGGATTATGTTTTTATAGGCTTGTCTTTCCTTCATTCTGGCCCAGGTGGCAAAGCGGCCTGTATGAGCCCGGCTGCTATTGAAGAGTCCCCAGGGCGCACGGCTGGCACAGACGTGGGCATGATGCTGCACAAAAGTGACGACACAGGTGCCTGTCCACGTTTCCCAAGCGTACTGCCATGACACTTACGGCCAAGCATTGGCCGTAATCCTAACTGCACTTCAGGTGAGGACTCTCAATGCTCTCTTTATGCTCTAGAAGAGAGGTTGTGGCCTCTGAGGTGAGGTAGCTTGGGTAATCTGTGGTCACAGCATTTTGAGCAAAGAAGCCTTTCTGTCTGAAATTTTACACAAGACAAACACACACTTGTGCTCCTCTTCTTTCAACGACAAATGAATGTTATCAAAGGTACATAAATCTGGACGTGTCTAAGGACATCTGGGTGAAAATACAGAACGCCTAAAAATCCCCTGCCGAGGTCAAGAATTACAGCACAAACATTTTTTAAAAATCCCCAGAATACTAATAAGCCACATCATTACGCAGAAGAAACACCGCATGTTAAACATGTGGTCGATAATGTATGCTTCCTCATATATTTTTCAAAATGATACCTTCGTCTGCGGTCGTCTCCTTCTGTGAGCGTAAAAAAAAAAAAAAAAAAAAAAAAAAAAAAAACAACAGGGACGCTCCGGCCTGTGAAGCAGAAACAGAACCGCTTTGGTTCATCTTCTCTAGAGCCTCTTTTGTACTCTTTTCTTCACCGTTTGTCTTTGCCTCACTATGCTGCAGCGGTCTATGGGGGTTGGGAGGGTTTGGCAGATGTGAAGGGGTGAACACAAAAGCTCACCTATTAGGTGTCTATTTCATGTGACAGTGGCACGATCTTGAAAAGCCTGAAGAGTGCTGGAGGAGAGCGCAGGAGCAGACTGGAGTGGAATCGATCCCTCATGGCAATGCTTTGCTTAAAGGGCAAGAGAGAAATTATCTTTTCATCGCCCGCTACTAACTGCATGGAGAATGGGGGAGAAAGAAAAACTCTATAGGCTCTACTATTTCTTCCTCTGCTCCCACTCCTCCTTTTTTCCCCTCCTCCTCCTCCTCTGTCTGTTTATCCATCTTTCCCCAGCTGAACTTTGTAACCCTAACTGCAGCGGGAGAGCACGACTAAAGTGGCCTTGAATTTCCCCAGACACTTTTCTTTGGGAATTGGTTAACAGTGTTTGAAAACTGAAATGACAGTCTTTAAATACAAAAAAAAATATTAATAATTCCCAGTTCCCAGTTTCAACTGGCAGTCTCTATCTTTATGACGCAATTTGTGCGGATTGGAAGCTGCCTGTATTCTCACTGGCCATGTTTCTAAGCTCAGGGAGATAATATGAGCAACTCTTAACACCTAGAAGTGATAATGATGTCAAACCAGAAGAAAGCGTAGACGTTTTTCTTTTGTTTGTTTTTTCAGTGTAGCTCTTAAAGGGTTTTTTAAAGCAATTTTCAACCCTATTATTTGTTTTTCGTTCTGTTAGTTATTGACCAGACATTTTCAAACAAGTGGGGCATTGTGCACAACACCAACGGTAACACACGCACAAGAAAAAGTCATTTTAGTGAGTGGAAATGTCACGCGTTAAGAGCATTTCTCTTTATAAGACACTAAGAACCCAAATATAAGATGAAACATATTTCTGGACATTTGCAGTAATTTTAAACATGTTTATATTCTGTACACCCAATAGCACATGATATATCAAGCTTGAAATTCGTACAAATGGTTTTTAATGGGTTTAAAAATCTCGAATTCTTCACTTACTATTTCACAGAACACAACTGCACAGGAGTCTTTAGATGCAGTAGCAAGAAATGTTCCTCTACATGAACTAGGAGACTGCATGAAGATCTGCTTTATGCTGTATGGGTTGGAGCGGTCCTCACTTTCTCATCACTACCTGACTTTAATAACTCTCTTTTGTCTGAATGAATCTCCACAAAATAGAGTGAAACATCTTCCCAGAAGAGTGGAGGGATTTATAAGAGCAAATTTGGATTAAAGTGGGATGTGGTGCTCAAAAAGCACAGTCCGTACTTATGACCAGGTAAAACAAACATTTGGCAATATAGTGTGTGTGTGTGTGTGTGTGTGTGTGTGTGTGTGTGTGTGTGTGTGTGTGTGCATGCGTGTCTATATTCATATTGAATATATATTATACAATATATACAATATATGAATACAATATATATATATATTGTAACTCGAAAATATCGACATGGCCGTATATATGTATATATAATGTGTGTATGAATGTGAACTAAATTCTGCTCCCAGACACAGTTTAAATTTTCCATCCTATCAGAACAACAGCACGTGTATCAGGTCAGAGCTTCAGGCCAAGACGCCCGGCGTCCCTGACAACGCAGAGGAGGCGGAAAGAGACAGGAATTCCTGGGAGCGAATCAGCAATTGAGCTGATTTATCACGCGCACCGCATGAGTGTGGAAAATACCCCGCCTGCCATTTGTCCTCTCTCGCGCCCCCCCTCTCAAAAAGGTAGGGCAAAGTAAAGATTTTTATCGTAGCGTTTCATTATGAAGTTTCAGCAGTTCCCTACCACCAGCCGAGCTAGAAATGAATTCTGGTAACCCCGTCAACTTGGTGCTTTTGTTCATTGTGAAGTCACGGCGAGCTCTTTGTACCCTGTACTTGGCATGACCTCTCTGCCTGGATGAAGGAGAAAAAAAAAAAAAAACGAGCTCTGGCAACACAACTAAAATCAACTTGTATCTATGTATGAAAATTTGAGAAACATTTTAATAGGTTGAGAAGAAATGGCAGTTCTGGCCAAGTGAAATTCCTCTGGTTGAGCTCTTTTTTTTTCTCTCTAAATGTGATTCTTTTACTCAAACACAAGAGTGGGGGTTTTTTTTGCCTGGTTTTATATGGTGAAAATTTTAATAGGTGTTTATAGTAATATTAATGTTACCAAATTCATCACAGCTTTCACAAATTTTGAACAGACGTATTTTCTTCTCGCCTCTAACACAAAAACTTACTTAATTTTATCAAGAATAAATTTAAACCAATAGAAATTTAGGCTTTTTTTACATTTTGGAGCAAACAGACTTTTATATAAATAAACTTTATATAAGAAACGCTGCTACTTGGTCTCTGTGGGAGGTGAAGCTTATAGCTAAAGGAAGTAGGGTGGCTGACTGGACAGGAAGTGTGTGACCTTAGATGGAGGTAAATGACCCGTGTTTATGTGGCCCACATTGTCAGTCTGGAGGGTCAAAGCGCTGGGGCCACTGCGGTCTCAAGGGTCCTACAGCTGCAGCTGCAAAGTAGATTTTGCTCAGCTCTTGTTTCATTGCTCAGTTCTTGTTCCTCTCCTAATAAAAACAGAGCAGCGAACTCTTTGCTAAAATCTCAGTTAGTATAAAAAAGCCAGTCACATGGGTGTTTTATATGAGCTGGTGGATTGTAGCCACACCTTTTTTCACCTCATTAATCTTTTAGAGAATATCCCATAACACGAGTGAGTAAGGTGACCATTAACCTTCATTTAGCACAATGAGCACTCAGTACCACGGCAGATTATGAGGCTATGAAAAGCCTCTGCCACGGAGGCAACCGCTTCATTGGCATTCTTAGGTTGATTTTTTTATGTTGATATGGTGATGGCATACACACGCTTCCCAACTAATCCCAGTGCACTGGATTATAACTGGTCTGGGAAACAAACAGCTTTGTGTTTAATGAACATGAACATTTTTATAAGAAAACATTACAAACATATTTGCTTGTGTGTGAGATTTGCATTTTTGTATTCAATGTTATGAACAAATAGTTTGAAATATTTGATAAAACAAAAAAGTACCAAATTATCTGTCCATTAACACCTTAATTAAAGTTTACCAATGACCCCATAATCATATTCACTTTAATCCCTGCAATTCACCAGTCACTACATTTATCCAAAAATACAATACATTTACATCCACTCCTCCACTGATCCCTCCATCCTCTACCACTCCTCCACTGATC
>JAAIIK010000090.1:1015629-1031825 GCA_014706435.1 Silurus glanis | reverse complement strand
GGGATAGAGGAGCAATGGTAGAGGATGGAGGGTTAGAGGAGCAGTGGTAGAAGATGGAGGGATAGAGGAGCAATGGTAGAGGATAGAGGGATAGAGGAGCAGTTGTAGAGGATGAAAGGATTAGTAAGAATGAATATTAGGTGTTGAGCATGAGGATGGGTTCCTCTCAAGGTTTCTTCCCTGTTACCACGGTCACCACGGACTTTATAATTAGAGATAAGCTTGAAGCAACACGTTTATGAATATATATATTTGTGAAGCTGCTTTGTGACATTGATAAAAGTGCTCTAGAATTATAATTTAATTGAACAATGACTTCTTTTTTTTTATTAATTAGTTACTACACATTAAAAACATTCCCTCCAAGAAAACACATTTGATTAACTCACTCACCTCCCCAGTGTTCGTCACACACAGTAAAGAGAATGGTTTTGTTGGTGAGTTCAGGCAGCAGCTCAGGCAGCAGGTTGTTACACTCCATGACAACAGCTTGGGGAATCATGATCACACACGACACCAACCAGATCAGGATGATGCTCCGGCGAGCTCGCTTCGCTGTGCTCTTAAACTTCAGAGGGTGGCAGATCGCATACCAGCGATCCTGAGCAATGCAGCTGAGGGTCAGCACGGATACAGACACCGAGATTGTCTGCAACAAATTAGAAGATGAAACTCATCTATAATAAAAGATTACAGTATTTCCTTTACATTAATCATGTCTGTTCTCTTGCAAATGCAAGAACCATGAATGGACTTTTAGCAGTAATGGAACTATAATAAATGAATATCCAGTGTTTAGGATGAGGATCGGTTCCCTTTAGAGTCTCGGTCACCTTACGGTTTCTTCTTCATATCATCTCAGAGCGTTTTCTCCTCACCACCATCACCACAGACTCGAACATGAATTGAAAATGTATATTTGTGATTTCTTTCTTTCTGTAAAACTGCTTTGGGACGGTGCGCATTTTTAATAACGCTTTATAAATAATATCAAACTGAGATCAAACGCTAATTTCAAAGAGGAAATCAAGATCAAAAACCTGCCAGTTTTTTCCAAAAATGTACTTCCTTTCAAAAATACGTGTTCACGCAAACTAACTATGTTAAATCGTCTGCGTAAGTGTGAGTGGGTGTGAACGTGAATACGTGAGAGTGCATGGCGCATTTGCCCATTGTTTCCACTGTGGCCTTGACCATGACCAAGTGTTAAATACTAAAGATATGAATCAATAAACGAGCTGGAAACTAATAACAAAGTCGTTAAAAACTGTATGTAGAAATTTATAAATGTTTTTTTTTTCCCCTTCATGATTGCGAGATGAACTTCATGCATCATACATGATTCTCCATTCAACTAATCTGAAAGCAAAGCTTCCCTCTGAGATGCTCTTCTACCTGATTGCAAATTAAAGTCTTAGTCATGTTCATATTCTGAATGGAAAAATGTTAGAACTTCTAGTTCTGACAAGGTCAACAGAATTCTCATAAGAAAAAAAAAGAAAGAGAAAGAAAGAAAAAAATCAGGCTTCTGTTTGAAAAAGATATGCCTGGCTTTTAAGATTTAGGGAGGAAGTGACAGCTCTTATTGCTTTGGGTTTTAAAGGAAAAGCCAGTTAACTACGCACTAAAAAACGAAGAAAGAATAATACAGTATTTCTAAAATATAGCATTCAACACTGACTTGTCAGATCAGTTCCACGTGTGAAAGTGGAATAAACACGTAGCAGGTGATATTTCAGCTGTTTAAATTGTCACTGAAATGTAAAGAAAGTAACAGTAGATTTTAAAGTGATCTACTGATCAGCCTACTGTCCATTTAAAGCAGATAGAAGTGTTCTTGCCCTTCAGTGTTTCTAAAGAGTTCTTCAATACACAATAAATTAATCTGCGATTCATAAATAATTCCCAATGAGGTCATGTTCTTGTTTCTACATACACTGTCAGACTAATGGATGGATTTATCTATAACATTTAAAAGTATTTGATGAACAAGAAAATTGTGGATTCAATAAAACGTAGGCGCAATAACGTTTCTTTAAAATCGCTTGTTACTCCAAACTAAGCGTATGAGTTTTTCTTTGGTCTTAAAGAAACTTTGCATTCCATAAGTTCAGAATTGAAGCCCAGAAATTGCATCATGAATAACGGTAATAAGCAAAGAGAAATGCAGTGATAGTGTAAAACACAGTTGTAGGGAAACACAATAAAGAGAAATAATGGAATTAAATGACATAACGAGGTCCAGCGATGTCCTGTTGGATTCCCAGTTTCCACCTGAAACAAGGCTGCATGGAAAAAATATAAATCTTGAAGTTTCTCGTATCTCCTTTCTGATTGCACATTCAATGCTCCAGGAATATGCTGATAAACCTCTCTGCTCTTTCAGGAAGAAAATTGGTTTGGTCTCTGTGTGCTGCACAATGCACAAAATCCCTAAACAACGATAAGCCATGCTACACTCACAGACAGACACACAGGTCCGGGTAACTTTTATAGGATCTCAGCGTAGCTGCTGACATGTTTTTAATGGACATTGATCTCTTTCCATATGTAAATGATTGTATTGTAAGTCTCATGTTTGAACAAGCAATTTAGTAAAGCATTCAATGATTTGTATTCAAAGTTCCTACGATACATAATCACTGGTATTATCAGAGAACATTCAAAATTATACACAATAGCAGGGTTATGTAATGATACCATGTGATAAATACGTAATTGCTGGACACCCAAATGCTAAAAATCTAAGTTACCTATAAATGTGTGACCATTAATGTAGACATTAATCTAGGGTTAGGGTTAATTAGAGGTAATTTCCCTCAGGCAGATAGACTACTAATTGGATTCCACTATAATAGGACACAATTTTGTAGCTGCCTCTGATTCGCTTTTTTCTCCAAATCTTATTTATGTTGTGCGACTGCTACCATTCTGCCCTGCTTCAGTAATGAAGTTAATGTAATTCATTGCTGTTTTTTTGTATCTGTATTTTACTGAAGTTTTTCCATTTGGGGAGATTTCACTACATTTCAAAAGTCAAATATTTCACTTTTTACTACATTTTGTGAAATCAGTCGTTACTTTTTATTAATGAGGATAAAAACGTAGCTGGTCAAACACGCAGCGAGTCACCAATCAGGATCGAGCGCACGCTCTGTTTTACACGTGTTCTGATTGGCGCTTGGTGTATCTACTGATCACCAACATACAGTTCAGCATCAGTTCAACATCAAGCAGAACATTTAGAGAGGAATAAATGATGAAGAAACTCCAGACTCGAACTCGCCACAACACACGTGACCTCGTTTACGTGATTTTCTTTTTACTTTTTTGACTCGTTAATATCATTCTATTAATAGATCAACATGCTGGGAGTCACACACAGTCTTTTCACATAAACTGAGTTGATTAAGTAAAGAGTCTTGTGACAGGAACATTAATAGGAACATTATAGTTCTAATACATCATAGTGCTTTGGATACTTGAGTACATTTGAGGGAAAATGCTTGTGACACATTTACTTTCACTGCCAAACACGTACCTGTAAATAAGGTAAGATCCGACAGAGCGTTTCTCCGAAGAACCATGTTTCTGTGATGTCCACTACAAGACTGGCAGGAAGGCAGGTGATGGTGACCAGGATGTCAGCAAAGGACAGGTTCACGATGAAGTAGTTGGTCACTGTGCGCATGTGGTGGTTTTTCCACACTGCAAAACAAACTAAAAAAAAAAAAGAAAGAACAAGCTTTTCACTCGATGTTTTAACATTAACGACAGTTTAAAAAAAAAAACATGACATATGACCATTTCTGCAGCATATTAAACACGTGAGACATGAAGCGTGAGCGAAATCCGCCGTGCGCTGTCCAATTCCTGTAAAGACGATTATTCTCGGAATACATGCTTGATTGCTCTTCCTCTCTTTTCCTCATGCATTTAATTCGAACCAGTCATTGCTAGCACTTGACACAACACAGCATCATGAATCCCTATTGTAGGTCTCAGTCTACATCACCAGCAAATCATTATAACTCGTATTATCTTGCTGAGTGCAGACATGGTTCTGAATCCATGAAAGATAATGAACTAGCAGGGGCATGACGAAATATATTGGTGTGTGCATTACGCACTAAGTGCTTTTCATCATTATCTTCTCCTTCTCTTTTAGAATAAGACTTTATCTGGTGGGGCTTTTGAAAAAGTTCCAAACCATCTGCATTTTTTCTCCGTACCTGCTTTGTTTTTTAGCAACCGTGAGTAATGATGTAATGTCAAGTCAAGTCAAGTCAAGTCAAGTTTATTTCTATAGCGCTTTTCACAACAGACATTGTCTCAAAGCAGCTTTACAGAAATCAACAATCAAGGTGAATGGTGTGCATTTGTCCCTGATGAGCAGCCGTGGCGACAGTGGCAAGGAAAAACTCCCTTAGATGTTATGAGGAAGAAACCTTGAGAGGAACCAGACTCAAAAGGGGAACTCATCCTCATTTGGGTGACATCAAGAGTTTGATCATAAAATGTCATGCATGGACATTTATGCCTATTCCACTACACACAATATTGGATCAAATACCAAATGAAGAGCGTGACTGGAGCTCATCAACACCAAAAAGCGAGGTTTCTTCACAAATTAAGATGATTTTCATTGAAGATGTCTGGTCAATTTTCTTGTCTATGTTGTAAAATAACTCTCACAAAGAAAGCACACTTTGTCCTTGCATGCTGTAGCATTACAATTTGCAATTTGCAAAAGTGGCGTGAAGATGTTCCAGCAAGTCAAACATTATCTCTATGAAGACATGCTTTGTCAAGGCTGAAGTGGAGAAGCTCGAGTGGTCTGCTCAGATACCTGACCTCATTTCCACTGAACACATCTTTGATAACTTCAACACTGACTACAATCCAGCAATCTCACAAAAGTGGAGGTTATTAATAACATCAAATATAGAATTAGATGTTCAGAGAGCACATTTTAGCAACACACACACACACACACACACACACACACACACACACACACACACCCCAACAAGACAGCTTCAAATACTTGTGGTATTTCCACAAGCATGGGTGCAGGTGGGAATATACAATCTAATGCATTTTCCTCTCATTTCTGTTTATAGAATGAGATTGTAGCAATGAAGCACTGCGATTTGAACTGACATATTAATACATTATTTTATTAAATAAAAGCCAAATCATTTGAAAATATATATTTTTCATTTACATTTTTCGGTATACAGTTGTTACAGACATGCAATTCCGATACTGACCACTAGAGCCATAGTAAGTCTACAAATGGTCTTAAAATATCTATTAATACAATTGGAATTTTTTTAATATACACTATATGGTAAAAAAATTTGTGGACACCTGATTAAAAGTTTGGTATGTGCTTATTTTTGAGCCTTCCACATTTAGTCTCCATTCACCGTTATAATAACCTCCACTCTTCTGGGAAGATGTTCCACTAGATTTTGTGGAGATTTGTGCTCATTCGTCTGAATCAAGTCCTGATGTAGGTGAGAAGGTGAGAAGACCTGTGGTGCAGTCAGCGTTCACATTCACCCTAAAAGGTGTTCAACAGGGTTTGGAGATCTATAGCAGGAGATCTTCCAACCCATGCAAAGCAGATCTTCATGAAGCAGACTTTGTGCACATTGTCATGCTGGAACAGGTTTGAGTCTCCTTGTTTAAGTGAACGGAAAATTGTGCGCCTCCAACTTTGTGGAAACGGTTTGGGGAAGAACGAAATATGGCTGGAAATGTGTGGAGTCCTAATACTTCTTTCCATATAGTGAATGCTCTGTATGTTGATGCTTGTTCAGTGTAATAGGTGGACAAAATTACTATAGTTGTATATCATTTGTTCTCAACACAGTTTGCAACCATAAACCATAAAATAAGAAATCGATGCTACATGGTGTAATATTATAATTAAAACTTTATACTTTTACAGATTTTTTTCAAAACTCAACAAATTATATATTTCTGGTCAGTAAAATAAGATTTTTTTTATTGTTTGTCATGTTGTATGGATTATACAGTATATTACTGTGATGAGCAATAAACCAACGCAGCAAATGACATGACGTAGAAGCATATATGAGGGTCAAGGTTTAGAAAAAGCAGAGAGATTTATGGCTAATGTCAATGCAAGGAAAATCGAGCATTGTAGGGATTTAACTTCAGACAGGTAAATTAGCATATATTACCATGCAGTCTGAGGCAGTTCTCAGAAATCTGTAACTGTAATCAGAACATCTCTCAAAAGCTTGCCATGTTGAAATTGTCTTGCTGAACTCATTGTGTAAGGTCAAAGATCAGAGGTCTCGCAAAGTGGTCAGTGAATACGCTTTTCATCTCTCCTATGCATTATAAATATAGTATATATTACAATGTGTGTAGAACTAATCAAAGAACATTCATCTGTTCTTGTTCTGAAGATGAAAGAATAGCAATGTAATGTAAATGATTAGCAGTTCCAGTATTCTTGGAGTACCTGATTAATCCCAGAACAGAAATAGGGCGTAAAAGTCTGTAGATCTTCACCTGATATTCAAAGGTATTTGAAGTAATAGAGATTTCCATTCCCCGCTTTAATCCGAATGAAACTTTATAACAGCACTAAAAGCCAGCCATATTTGGTAGTGATTACATTTGTTTATTCACAGTCGCAAGAATTCTGAGATGGTCGGGCCAAACATCAACATCCTTAACTCCTCCTGCAGATCTCCAGATGTTCCTTAGATATAATCTCACCTCGAAACACTAATAGGGTGTAATATCCAGTCCCTTGATCTTTACCTGATATTTAAAGTGCCCCAAAATTTTTAATGAAGATCATTTTCCATTACCTTCTCTAATCCAGTTTATGAAACTGTATTAAGTGCTGAGATGTCCAGGAGTGCAATCAGAGCCACATAAAGAGCACTGCATTCAACACCGAATCTCATTCCCACATTTTTTTCTTATACAGAGATCAAGTCTGCTGATGTGGAAGAAGCGAAGGGACAAATGTAACCTCAACATCTCCTCCTCATATTCCTTTATCACTCTGATTTCTGAGACTTAGACTGAGACTCGTACGGCTTTGTTATGTTGGGCGACACTCCCATACAGTTTACACACACCTGCAGCAATGTTTAGATCAAATTCAACAGTTTTTTTTAGCTATCCGGGTTGATGTTTCAGAAGAATGCATGAGAAGAACATTGCAATGTGTGTGAGAAAACTCAAAGGAAAACCAGGATCACAATCATATTTTTTAAGTAGATTTTTTTTCTTTCCTTTTTAATAAATAACACATCCAACCTCATGCCTTGCATTGGTGTACTTCTGCCTGTACACAGGTTTTTGTGTGGTTGTCCACAATCTGCCAGACACTAGTGATGGGAAGATCGGATCATTTTAGTGAATTGGTTCTTTGAATCTCGTTAACCAAAATGAATTGGTCGTATTTTTTGAGTCATTCAGTTCATTTCGTTCCTTTGATCAGAAATAATATAAAATGCTACATTTTCGATAAGCAGATTCCCAACACGTCTACATACAACACCTTTGTTCCAATAATAAAAATATGACAATGCAGCAATGATGATAAACGGAATGAGTAGCTTCACCTTTCCTATCTTCTGGTCCGTGTCGTTCGTTTTTTGTCATGTGACTTCCATAATTAACAATAATGTCAAGATTCGGGGGGAAAAAAAAAACCCTGATCTATTAAATTGTGCAGCGTCTATAGGAGTCACGTGATAGAAGAACAAACGACTCGGACCAGAGGGCTCATGAGATGAACTACTCAATTCTGCTTCCTGAACAAACCCACAGTGATTTTGCGACACTTTGCTCACGCGTGTCCAGTAGAAAAATAAACGAATCACTCTGAGACGACTCGTTCTTCTGAGTCAAGTGAAAGAATCGTTCAATATGAACAAATCTTTCATGAACGACACGACACTACACGAGTTTTTTGTTAAAGCGATTGGATATATGCTTCTAAAAGCAGAATATCAATCTTTTTCTGCTGCTGAATCCATGTTAAACAGTGCAGCCTTCACATTTACTAAATTAACCAATCATTTACTTTTTGGATTGCATGAGGAACATAAATCAGAATAACACAATGCATTGAACACAAGCGAACCAAAGGCAAGGTAACTTGAATTTCAATAGTAGAACAAGTGAAAACCAGAACATAAACAGAAAGTGGAACGCTAGAGCTATAGTTGTTTATGGTGCCCTCTGTTGGCAGGGATAAGTAACGTTCCAGACTTGCAGGAAAATTCTGGTTCTTCAATTAGACATAATACTGTATCTCCAATGGACATCTCTGTCTCTGTCATAAAGCTCTAGCAAGAGCTGATCAGAGAGAATCCTTTGAAAAAGTGCCTAAACCACATCATCTAGCTCCTCTAAATATGCTGAATCAGCAAACTCCAATGTCTTCCTGGATTGTTGATTTAATCAACTTCTCACCAAGATTAAATCTCATTCTGCTTCCTTTTGATTTGGCTTTTGCAAAGAGTCCACAAGTTTTGGCCTTATTTGACCTGCTGCTCATACTGACCCAATCCAGATACTTGAACACCTTCACAAGGGGCGAGGTGCATCACCTCAACTGATGATATCTACTTTCTTCCAGGAAAGAATCAGGGCCTTTGACGTTGAGTTCATTTGAATACTGCTAAGGAAACATCTCCAGCTTCTCATATTGGACACCTAAATCCTACCCTTAGCTACATCTTGATATACTGTCCATGAAAACCATAAACAGACAAACAGAGGAGAAAAGGTAAAGAGTCTGACTTTATCAAATATCAACCTGGACTTTTTATGGGCGATCAAAAACAATCATTGTCTTCGTTTTGCAATATGAAAAGCAATTTGTTTTGGGGAGTCTTGACAGCAATCTTGAAAAGCCAGCTCTAGCATAGCGCTGGCAGCAGTTTTATCCAGCAAAAAAACAAAAAAAAAAACAAGAATCGACACAAATTATTTGCACTTTAAAATCTGCCATAAGGGACTAAAGAACGAAAATATCACACGCATCCACAATGTATGGAGCCACTTTGGGGTCTGACTCACCAGACCATAAGTATATATTACCTAGCAGCAAATTCAACAACCACAGTCTGTGTGTGTGTGTGTGTGTGTGTGTGTGTGTGTGTGCGCGCACCACACTCGAATTCCTGGAATTTCCAGATCCCTCAGCCGTGTCTAATGTGTGTATATATAAGTATTTTACGTCCTATTGCTATACTTTAGTGCATCCTTCACTCAGGCTGAAAGAATCAGGCTGATCAAATGGAATCTAAAGTCTCATTATGCAGCAGAAGGCGGCACACATTTCACTCATTTACTCTTATATGATTAAAGGATCAGTAGACTGCAGCAGTTGGCTTTCAGTCAAATCTATAAGTCTCACCTGGACACGTGTCAATCCGTTCTGTCTTGGTTTAAAAATGTAACTAGGAATATGGATAATTCATTATCCACAATACACACCTGATAAACCGATTTGATATCATTTCAGGGATCAAAATCCACCAAACCTGTTTTGTAAAATGCTCTCATAGTAACAGCCTCAGCACTTAACATTGTGATTGTACTGACAAGCAGATAATTGATTTACTGTACAAATCAACTAAATGGAAAACGGGAATCATGCTGTGATCAGTGTATAAATATCTGCCCCAAAATGCACAAAACATCTTCTGTTCCTTTGCATTTGCATCTTTGCAATAAGAACGAGATGCATTTTTCCAGGTTTTTATTATAACTCGTTTATTCAAGATGACAAAAATGACATATTGATATGCAGTATTTTTGTGCCAGTGACAAAAAGACAAAAACTCTGCTTCATCGTATGTTTAGTAAACACCCTACAAAACATATCGGAACAATAACTATAGGACATTTGAATGGTATGTTCCAGTATCCAAACCCATAATAATCTCCGTAGTACAATTATTCACTGATTCGTGCTCACAATATTATTCAATTAGAGGCTGCATTACCAGTTCAAAAACCAATTATTGTGTGTATATATATATTTAAAAATCTTCTGCCTTAAACTATTAAGAAGGAACATCTTGTATAATGCTTGAAAAATCACGTACAGTGCATGTATTTTAACAACACTAAACAGTATTTAGGTATTTTTTTCATTGTAACTGTATAACTAATTATATGTGAGCTGAAAATAGTCTCCATTTTTATTAACATTTAAATCATATAATAATTGAAGGCAAAATATTAATTCACAGACTCAAATATAATTATGGTTATGATGCTAGAAGACATGTCATTAATTCCAGATGAGCGTGGTGTATGGGGTAATCAGATGTGGCTGATGAGGCTAAATACATTTTCTCATTCAGTGGGGTTTCTTAGAAGATAAAGAAAAGGAATTAATACAATACGGGATAAAAAAAAAAAAAACTCTAGCAAGGCTTAAGTGAAATAATAGTGAAAGAAATCCTCACAGTAATCCGTGGACATATCAGAAATCTTCTCACACACACACACACACACACACACACACACACACACACACACACAGCAGTACGCATCTTTGCGCAGTGTTGTGTAGGATCAAATACAGGAGAGACGGAAATCTTTGGTGCATTGGATTATTTGGGGAATGAAACCAGAATTATCCAAATTTGATGAATACCAGAAGCAGCAGAAGAAGACCAGACTGAACATCTGAACCAACCTGGAGTTGGATAAAGTGCATGAAGATTCTGCATATGCTGGATTTTAATCCGTATTCCAATCTGGCAAATCTTAAACACTTAAAATGATGAGTCCAGAAATGTTCTTTAGATGTTCTGCATGTCAGAAACTTACCCAATGTGTTTCCAACCAGAGAGCACAAGAAGACTAGGATGTATCCTCCTATCAGGACCCACTCGTACTGCTTCGGATGCAGGTATTCACTCCAGATGTATCTCAAAAGTTGCTCGTCCTCGTCGAGGCGCAGCTGCGCGGCGCTTGCGGTGGAATTGGACGCGGAACAGTTGCGACAGCTGGGACTGACGGTGACCCCCGCCATGCCGCGTACCGACCCCTAAACCATCCCGAGGCACGTGAACGAACGAATGAAGGGCGACTCAGGCGCGCTCACGAGGGGGCTTTAAACTCCGCGGTGACGCGCAGGAGGGCGCGACCAACTGGGTGAAAAGGAGACGCGCGCTGGATCCAAAGGAAATCCTTCCCAATAACAAATGACTGCACAATTCTACTGCACTGCTTCCAGTCGCTCCTCCACCTTCTTATAATCATGTGGTGCTGTTGATGAGCTGATTAATTAACAAAATTATTATTATTGAAATTATTCATCCACAAATAACTTCAAAATATCCATGGGAAGGGAAAAATCTGAACGAAATGTAGCTAGCTATATATATATATATATATATATATATATGTGGACAAAAGTATTGACACCTGACCTTTCTTGCTATATGAGGTTCTTCTCCAAACTGTTACCACAAAGCTGGAGACACACAAATACATAGGGCGTCTTTGGATGCTTTTATATGTTCAAAGTAGCCACTTTTAGCTTTAAAGACAGTTTAGCAAACTGCCATGCGTTTCCAGAGATGTCGAGTGCATGTTGGCTGCTTTTCCTTCACTCTCAAACTATCTCAATTGAATTTAGATCGGCTGATTGTGGAGGTCAGGTCATCTGGTGCAGCATTCAATCACTCTACTTTTTTGGACAAACAGCTCTTACTGTACATCATCTAGATCTGTTTTTGGAGTCATTGTCCTGGTGAAAAAGAAAGTTGCGATGGAATGTCACTGCACAATACTTAACCATGCTTGATAATTGTGCACTCAATTATGACGGTCACCGTTAATGTACAATGTTGAAAATAATAAATATGATGAAAAAACACTGAGTGAGAGTTTGCTCATGTCATGCACATCATATATGATATATATTGTAATAAATACACACATATTTGTAAAGCAAGGCGTCTCGATTATAGACTCTGACAATGTTACACCGAGCAAATTCAAAGTGTTCTCGACATGACCAGAAAGTGATTCCTTTGCTCAAATTTGTGGTTTAATTCTAATTAGAAGCCAAAAATTTTCCAAAATGTGACATTAATATTAATGTTGTTCTTTGATTTTGATTTGTATAATTCGCACTATTTTGGCTAATAGTTAAGTGCTGTATGTTTTGTGTTTTCCTTTGTGACTCTGATCGCTGACATGTCTTCAGGTAAGCAGACTCAAGCGTTTAGTAGAATGGTGTGATTTAAAAGAATATAATATTTCTTTAGATATTTGGCTGCAGAAGTGTGGAACTGGTGTGAAGTCCTATATTGCACGTATGTAGTCATTTGGTGTATTTTGTGAGCACTGCATACAGATGTTTGATTCCATGTAGCCCATTTTATATGCGAGTTCTGCGTATTATTAGTGTACCAGGTAAGGATTTGTGTTTTGTAAAACCTTTCACATTTCAAAAGTGTGACTGCTTTGTTGTCTTCCCATTTATTCCCCAGGGAATAGTAACTGTAGAGTTGAGCTTGGATTATATTTATATATATATATATATATTTTGAATATTTTTTTTATTTGGTGGTAAAACATCCAGTTCTGACATGAATGGGCGAAGTTCTAGAAATTCAAAGAAATGTTTATTATTTATGAATAATTTTTCTTTTCTTCACACGTGGAAATGTTTGGCTATTTTGTTTGTAATTGTAACTCATTTCGTGTGTTTTAGACACAGCAAAATCTCAAACACCCCAAAAATCCTAAATTCACAACATTTCAGGCAAAAGCAGAAACACTTTTCTCTTTGTATATGAAAAAAAACAAGGTCAAATTCTAAAACACTTACAGTATTGCCTTCCTGGAAATTTGTTCAATTGAATTTCAATTGCTTGCTATTCAACAAACAGAAAACTCTTACGACTGTGCAACATCTAAAGGTCAGAAAAACATTGATGGAGAAAATTATTTCTAGCAAAAAGCAGCATTGTGGTTTATTATTGGTCACTCGAACAAGGTGATTAATATTATAAATGGGTAGAATAGTGACTATGTGACTAAATACTTCAATACAAATCTGCACATAAAACAAGTTCATGATTTACATGTATGGCATTTAGCAGACGCCCTTGTCTGGAGCGATGTACAAAAGTGCTTTACAGATGTCTGATTCCATGTAGGATGTGGTTGGAGATCTTGACTTAGTATATTATGGGTTCATAAAAGTGCGTGCAAAAAAAGAAAAGACCAAGTTATATATAATAACATTTTAATTAATGACATTTGTCAGACAACCGCATCCAAAATGACTTACAATTACCACTGGGCAGTTGAGGGTTAAAGGGATTTAAACTTTAGTGGCGCTGGGATTTGAGCTCATGACCTTCTGGTTCAAGGGCCAACGACTGAACCAGTGAGCTTCCGCTTCCCCGTAAAAGCTTAAAAATATTGCGGAATTGTTACATTAATCCAAACATTAGTAATAAATGTGTTTACTTGTTACTATTCTTGTAGCAATGCCTTATTGTAGACTTATTTCTCTTAAATGTTCTAATTAAAGCTTTCTAACTAATAATATATTTTTAATAGCATCTTTGCTTTTATTACATTCTTTGGCTTGTTTTTTTCTCTCCTGATTAATTTTTTTTTTTTTTATTAAAAGCGAGTGCTCTGTGGTTAAAGACAGTAGATTCTAGATTCTGTTTTTGCTTCTACTTCAGAACAACCGAGTCCTCATTCATTTTTATTTATATACATATATATATATATATAGTGCATTTCTACATGCACTGTCAATAATTGAATTATTTTGGAAAGGGTGAGTTTTTTAAGGGAATATGACCAGTTAAATTCTTGAGATAATTACTTTCTGTGGAAACTCGTTCATTTGGGACCTGGAATGGAGTGGAATAAACACATTTACCACTACGATGAAATTCAAAACTAAGCTGAGCACCACAAAGCTGCTTTTCATCTGATCACCTTTTTCATATTCTCTAAACTTCGGTAATGAGCTCACCCTGGTGCTGATCGTCTGCAGTCAGAGCCTGGTGAAGACCACGGCGTAATGGAGGAATTGGAGAGCGATAAGAGATATACAGACGTGAAGAAAATTTGTTAGTAACCGTAGAAAAATAAATAGAAATAATTGCATTGAAGTGAGAATTCAAAAGATTCATCTGTTAAAACCACTAAATATTTGCATAAATTGGATATTGACAAGCCACAATGCTTTTTGGAGAATGTCCTTTGGACAGATGAGACAATTTTTTGGCAAAGACACATCAGCTGTATGTTCACAGATGCAAAAAAAAGAAGCTTTGGCAGTAAAGATGACAGCTACTGTGAAACATGGAGGAGGTTTCAGGGGTGTTTTGTGATGCCTGGAACAGGGTGCCTTGAATCTGTTCAGGGAACAATGAAATTTCACACCATTCTGCTTGAACCTACCGAGCCATTCTTGGACTAAAATGTACGGTCCAGCGACAGAGACCTCAGTTTAGGCTTATGGGTTCTTAAACATGATAATCAGCAAAAATATACAGCTGAAAGCGCAAAAGAATGGCTAACAACAAACCACTGGACTATTCTGAAATACCTTCTATGAGCCCTGATCGGAATTCTATCAATCATCTATGGAAAGATTGAAGCATGAAGTTTGGAGGAGGCATCCTTCAAACCTGAGACTTTTGCAGCAGTTTGTTAATGAAGCTCATAAGCTAAATTTTCTGTAGACAGATGCAGAAGTCTCATTAAGAGCTCCAGAAATCTGCATTGCCTTTAAAGGTTGGTGCATCAAAATATTCGGTTAAGGGTGCCCTTTTATTTATTTTGATATAAAATATTCGGTGGCATCCAAAAGCAAAAGTCCAATTTTTATTCAATATAGAATAAATAATGAAGCACCCCAATTTGTCCGTTTCACTTTATTTCAGAGAACATGGTGTTTATTTTTTGTAAAGGGATACCAACTGATTTATCCACGTCTGAAGAAGCGCAGTAGTGCAGTAGATCACTGGGTTTCTAAATTCACACAAGAAGGCACAAGCTGTAGCTTAATAAACAGTCTGAGTCACAACCTTGACAGGTGTTCGGATTTTCCAGGTGCAAAAAGGCACAAAAACTTACGTTTTCAGTACAGCAAAAAATAAGCATTGGCTGAATATGAATAAATCAATTTAATTGTAATATAACATAAAAATGGGTGTGCATTAAAATATAACAAACTTGAACGTGATTTCAGATTTGTCACTCAACACTGTGGATTTGTTCTTGACTACCAAACAAAGTTCTGATCGAATGCAGCAGAAAGTTTTCAACTGTCAGCATCATAACTTACCATGAAACTGACCAGGATTTGGAGATCGTTGTGCTTCTGGTTGCTGCTGAGTGTATTTGCATATTAACTCATGAAAACAGCACGTTTACAAGAAGCATAGATTTTTTTTTTTTTGTTCAAACATTTCCAGCTTTTTCTGGTTCAGCATAAAAAAGGAAGCAATGATGATTTTATGATTATTATTTAGCGCTGACACCTGCAGTAATTTTCCCATCTTAATGAAGAAGTACTGTCTTATGCTCCACTCATTCTGTCGGCACTCAATAGTAAAACTCTGTGACATTTAGCTAATATTTATGCCTTGGTTTATGCACTGACATCATGTTTGCTTGCTTTTTATGGTTTCGGTACCATGAGCTCGCACAGGCATGAAGATGAGCAATGTTCTGGAAAGAACTGAGGGTCTTTTCAAACTGTTTACAGCAGACCAAAGGCATGGCTTTGCTGCAGAACCATTACCCCAAGGAAAATTTTTGATAGCGATATCAAAGTTACCTGAACTTTATCACTCTTTCCACTGACTAACCTCAGAGAGGACGGTATATGCCGATGTTCTTTTGATGTTTCGAGACGTTGAATAATCCCAGGGCAGAGCGTGAACCTGCTGCACTTTGCTTGTGGAGTTATTACTGCAGGAGGGTTTTAGGCAAAACAGCTCCATGACAGTGTATCTTAATTAGTTTCAAAGTTTTGGCACTCTCTCACCAGGAGGGAGGCTTGCTATAACTAAGGGCTCCTCATTTTGTCTTCTTGGAATCAAACAGACAGACAGACAGACAGACAGACAGACGGACAGACAGACAGACAGACAGACAGACAGACAGACAGACAGACAGAC
>JAAIIK010000090.1:984365-1005124 GCA_014706435.1 Silurus glanis | reverse complement strand
CTGCATCTTAAGCATCCTCAAAACCACACCGTGTTGCATCACAATGGACTTTAATTTGCTTTCCCTATTTGCATATTTGGATGGTTTTTGTATGCAGGCCCTAATAATGACCTATGATTGAAGTCTCATCACGTTAATGAGACACCCCCCCCCCCCACACACACACACACACACACACACACACACACACACAACATAAAACTTTCACACGGTAGGAAAAACTTTATGCTTAAAAATAACACCTTTAATTAAAAATGTAAACAATGCAGGTAAAAACATTAAAATCAACAGATGTGCTCGAAGTAAATATTAATAGTTTCCTGAATATTGAGGAACCTGTACATGTGGTGTGTTTAATACAAACAGAATAAAAACACACTCAATAACATTCTTACCGGGTTTCATTCCATTGAGAAGTAATATTGTGCATTGGCATAAATTAATTTGCCATGATATAAATACTGGGTTCTGGATTCTCTTGAGGGATGTACCTGAGAATCACCCAAAACCAAAGGGCAGTGCAGAATCATATGGTGCACATGATGCAAGTTTTAATCCCAATGCAGCAACACTAATAGTCTAATTAACATATTGCACACATTATTATACCAATGAGAATTTGATGTATAGTGTTTGTTTTTTTCTTCTTCAAGTTATCAGGATTTTTTTCCCCCAAGCAATAATGTAGCAGACAGATCAGAGGGGTTTTCCTCTCCATGCTTCAAATGACGTCTAAAGTGCCAATTAAAAAAAGCTTGTTCCTTATTTATGTCTGATACAGGGTGGTGCAGGGTGGTGCAGGGTGGTGCAGGGCGGTGCAGGAACATTTTTGGAACTAGGAGTTGGCGACTCTGGTGGGGTGTTGCGTTTTTTTCGAACCGGTGTGAGCTCGTTCCAAATCCCTTATCGTTAATTATAATGGAGCAGTGGATTGGCGCATGACTAACGTTCACTGTAAAACCTTTCATAAGAATGATGATATTGTGAGCGATGCATAAAGGGAATTTCCGTATCATTACCGGGCAGGACGTCATGCGTGATGTCGACCGGCAGCTCGAACAGCCTCGATATCCTCCGGTGTGCAGACGGTTCAGACCTCTGTTTTAAGGTTGAACCTGTTTCTTCACACTATCACCGTTCTTATAAAAGCTTTAACAGCAAGCGCTCGTTGTGCACCACTCCACTGCTCCATTAGAACTAACACCAATGGTTTATAAACAAGCTCACACCGGTTCCAAACAATCTCCGATTTCCCAGGATTCCAAAATTGTCCATTTCCTGTACCACCGTATACACAAACAGCTTGAGTTATTTATTCTTGTTTATTAAATTTCCAAATTTCCTCTGTATAAAACGCCCCAATTTATTCTCACTGCTATGCCTATTCTGAGCTATATGGTTGCTCTGGTCTTGTAAAGTACTGCCTCTGGTATAGATGGAGCTTCTGTGTCTCTCAGCTTTATTCATGGAATCAGCAGTACCCAGTCCTGAAGAGGTTTGTTTCATCTCGAAGGAACAAAGAGGTTCAAAACGACTGTACACTCGATTCACTCCAATCGGCCCTCGCTGCAACTGACCGGCGGTCCTCTGAACCACATTTCTTTTATTGTCCTGACTGTTGGAATACAGCCGATCTGATGCTCTCATGGACCCATCGCTGTGGAGCTCCTCCGAGTTAAAACGAGGGGCGGATGGTTCTCCGGTAAAGACAGCAGCAGGATTCTCAATTCCATAGATCCTCCCATTTGTCCTTTTGAACGTGCCACTGTCGGTGGATTTCATGGAAACGGCTGTGGGGCTCTGTTGTCTCACATCCTGCGATGATTTATGTCCGTTGTCCTCGGAAATAATGGTGTCAGAGCTGCCACCTGTTTTAAGACTAGAATTGTGCTTTCTTTTCGGTGAGCTGTCGCGCTTCTCTGGAATGTTCAGGAGTGATTTGATTTTCTTGGTGCTGTTTTTAAAGAAGCGTGGCGATGATATTGCGTTAGATTTGTTCTGGTTATTGTCTTCCACCTCTAGAACGGTCGCAGAGACAGTTCTCGAGGGAGGTTCTTGCCAGATAGAGCGCTGCTCATCGTTTTCAGCCTTTTTGACGTCGTAGTGTGAGATAGACCGCTGGTCCTCTTTGAGGCTTTGCGGATACGCTGCACTTTTGGAATGATCCACTACTGGATTCTTGTCTGCTTGAGTTCTTACTGAATGTCCATACAAGTGGCTGGAGTTTTCTTTGAGGTTACTGTTATATGTGCCATGCCTGGGGTCTGCTACACTGTGCCTTTTGTACAAGTTGTCTTGTGGGAGTTCAGGCTCTTTAACCTTAAATCGATTTTTGGCTCTGCCAAGACTGGCATAGAGAATATCTCTTCCTGAGTTGAAGCCCCTTCCTGAGTGGTCTGGGCCCTGGGTACTCCGTCTCGTTAACATAAAATCATCAGGTTGGCCTCGATTGTCCATTAAATCTGTTTGGTTCCATTGCGTTGAGGAATAGTACTGTGCACTGGGCTTTATTCCAAACTGATCCTCACGCCATGCAGACGACAACGAATCGCTTGTGTAACTGCTGGGTTCAGGATCCTCTGGGATGACAGACCTAAAGACTAGCGATGACCTCAGACGTGAAGGCAATGCAGGAACAGATTTGTTCTCCATGTCGTATTGGTCAAGATAATCATACGATTCTCCAATAGGTGCCTCACTGTTTTTGAGGTAGGATTCTATCCTCCATGTGCGTAGAAAAGATTTGGAGGTATTTGCCAAACTGGGCAAGTTCTGCTGCATCGAGAGAACCTGTTTATCATGGCCGTGGTAGGACTGGCGCACATTAGCACCCCTGTTTATGAAGTTCAATCTGGCGCTTTCATATGGGTTCTCCATAACAGTAGAGTGGTTCCCACCATAGCGTCTAACATCTTCTGCTACATTCCAGTTGCTGGTGCCGTACCGAGGCTGCTGATTAATGAGTGAAAGCTCACGTCGCTCCCCGGCGTAGCTGTGTCGCTTGTTGTACTCCAGTGTATCTTGAAGAAATCTGCTATGGTGTGGGATTGGTAGATCTTCCATCGTGCTTCTGAAACCTGCTTGTCTTTCACAGGTTTGTCGATAAACAGAGTCAAGTGTATGCCTCAAATGATCCTTCCTTTCAAATTGTCTGATCGGGTGGCCAAGGAAATTCTCAAGTTTCCCATTCAGCCGTCTGTCAAGATAGACATCCTGTAACTGGAACTCAACTGGAACGTTGGAACGGGCGTAAAGGGTCCGGAACTCCTCGTCGTAAGACTCCACTAACCCGCCTGTTATGACTTGAACCATATTCAGGTGGATCTTTTCACAGGACCACATCAGACTGTGAAAGGCAGTGAAAATGAATAAACACAAACATCAAACCAAAATACTGTTTATTAAGACGATAACATTTTGGAGTATACGTGTATATTATCTCATATAACTACACTAGATAATTAGAAATAAATACACTGGAAATTGACACTTGGTTGATTTGTTCCATTTTTTTGCAGCTGTATTTTCTTGACTTTTCCTGCTGGTTGTCATGGCTACCAGGAACTGCTCATGTCAACTTAGGGAACACCTGTGCATCCACTTGATTTAACTAATATTCTAAAAACTTTCACAATTTGCTACAGACTGTTAACGTTTAAATCAAAGTGTTAATGACAACATTAAAGGAAAACGGTCATTTTCTGGGCTTTTTTTTTAATATACTTACCTGTATGATCCAAAAAACACTTTTTGGCAATCGATTAAGAGAAATTTCTGTCCCATGGCACCATGGAATTTGGCTCCTGATTTGCAAACATACTCCTGACCTTGCACTGTGCGTACCCTCATGTTCTACAGACAAAGGTGAAAGGAAGAATTTGTAAAAAGCCATCACGCAGGTACAGGTCAAGAATTACGGTTTATCAAACATCAGAATGGGGGGGAAATGTTGAACTTTTTTTTCATTGAAATTGGCTTGCTAGTTAGTGTCAGATGGGATGATCTGAGAATGTCAGAAATGTTGATGTTTTGGGATTCCATTCTCCAAAGTGTGGTGTGAAAAACAAAAAGGAAGGAAGGAAAGAAGGGTCACTCACCCTGAGTTTCTGAATTTGGATGTCAAGGCTAGCAGTCATTGCCAGAAAGCTTCTGAAATGAGCGTGATCCATAAGAATATACACGGGAACACCTCGGATAGATGCGTCGACAACTTCTTTAAAAATGTCGATGTCAGTAAACACATCCATGGCGATTGCGACGACCTGAACGAGAACAAAGCGGATGAAAATATATCACAAAATGCACAATTACTGGACATGCAGTGCGACTCCTTAGTGCTGCCCCGTTTAATCTGTTCATCATCAATGGCCTGGAAAACGACTCAAACATTTTAATAAGAAGAATGAAATGATTTCCAATGATCCCAGTAGAAGCATCGTGAATCTGCCAGGCAGTAATACCGGATGTGTTCTTTCAGTCTGGATGGCAATGGTGAGAAGTAATATGTAGATATGAAGAGCATAAAAATTCCAGGTAGATTTTAATCTGATCTTATATCTTCTGGAATTCCAGCTTTACTGTATTCAAGCTACAACAGGTACAAGTTGATTTGTTAGTAATGCGTCAGGACGCCAGAGCTGTACAGCACCACACCCTGTGGTATTGCATATCTTCGGGAAGTAGTGCAAAGAAAGTGCATTGCAGAAAAAGTAATTTTTATCGTGTTTTTTGGTTGCTCGGTTATAAAAAAATAGTATTATTATGTTATGTACATGTTACAACACATCTTATATACCTTAATTCTGAAAAATTTGTTTGAACGATGAATATTTCTATATTAATTGTATTCATTTATACATTATATTATCTATAAATGTGATAAAGGGTTAAAATTAACTACTGTATTTACTTATTAAACATCATTACCAAACGATCAAATGTGTCATTCTTTAATAAAAAAATTATTTGCAAATCAAATTAGGGTGGTGTGAACAAAAAAAAAAATCCACCTCAGAGTAGTAAATACTGAAACCGCCGACAATTGCAGCCGATCACGCACATCATGTTCACCCCTACATATGATTGACCACTTCTTTGCACCACAGGGTACAAATCACCCACAGCTTACATGCAAAAGAGTTGATTTAAGCTTTTTGTGAGGTCGTGATTTCACGGGCCCTGAAGTGTATTTCTCTACAGCTCTACAGAAGGTTTGTGCTGCACCTGAAGTGCATGAAGCAATGATGCTAAGTATATGGTGTATTAGCATGTGTTTTTTTTTGTGCATGACTAGCAATGAAATAATGGCATATTTATAGAACATCTACATTTCGGGACAAGGAACGATATTCTTTTGAACATGCAATCGTCAGAAAAAAAAACCAGCAAATGACATTGATTTAATCGCTCTTTATGTGGACTTTTTGGGAAATCATATGTTTCCAGCTAAATGTGGTTCTTCCCAAAATATTTATCACAACATTCGGGACACAAAATTGTCTTTGGATGCGCCATCTTTGAATTTTCCCTTCACTTGAACTAGAAGACCCAAACATGTTCCAGCATGACAACACAGAACCAGCTTCATGAAGATCTGCTTTCCATGTTTTGGAGCTTCAACCATATTGAACACCTTTGAGATGAATGTGAATGCTGACTGCTCCCAGACCTCCTCACTTTCTCACCTACATCAGTACCTGATTTTACTAACACACATGTAGCTGAATGAGTCTCCACAAATCTCCACATGATCTAGTGGAACATCTTCACAGAAGAGCAGCTTATTACATCAGCAATGGTGTGAGTGGGAATCCGATGCAACTCTCTGCTCAATTTCCTCATCTGTGAAAGCGGAGTGATGGCCGAGCGCACCAGACTGATTTGTGGAGTGGACGTCGGCCTCCACCGAAAATGATGTAACAAGACCAGAGTATAACGAGAGCACAATCTGTCTCTATAAAAAGACGTCGTGGAAGCACATTGACTTACTGTCATTGGGGTGAAATGAGGAGACTTCATAATGTCGGCCATTATAAGCTATTTATTGCAAGGATACAATGAACGCATTCTCTTGTTTTATCCCTGTAGGGCTTCAGTTGAAGCCATGGGAACGGAATTTTCTCTCCAGGTGTGCTCTTTATCAGCACATCTCCTGCATCTATCACTACATTTCTACTGAATCACTACCTCTTAATCTTTAACCATTAACTGATGTGAAACAAACATTGTTCCACAAAAAAACACTTATTCACTGATAGCACGGCCGCAAAAAAAATCGAAAGTAAAAAAATGTATACATATGTTGTCAAGCAGGGTTCTTCTGTCACACCCAGATAGCTCAGGAAAGGGTGTGGACCGGTGAACTATTCCTAGCTTAATCACTTTTTTTGGTCTGACCCAAGTAGGTGAAACTTTTCAATGTGGTGATAAATAAATAATGTAATATATAATAAAAGCGATTCAGACTTGCTAGTGCTGGTATGTAAATGTTTGCAGCGATAAGACAGGTCAGGTGTAGTGTGCTGTGTTGACTCTTGTCTTACAAGGCAAACAGAGATCTTGAACATAATTCGGGTTGTTTAACAACACAACATTTCGGCGGTCAGAAAGACGAGAAAACGAACGAACGAACGCATGCTGCTGTTTGTTCTCATGCATCTTTAGTGCACTTATGTAATAGAATGCATCTTTGTTTTCTTTTGCATATTATCGCACACAAGGTGTTGAAATCCTCAAATACACCAGGAGGCAAGAAGATATTTGGACACCTGACTTTTTCAGCGATATGTGGTTCTTCCCCCAACCTCTGACACTGAAGTTGGAGGCACACAATTCTATATGACCTGATCTTTGGATTCTGTAGCATAAAATTTAGCCTTCACTTGAACTAGAAGACTAAACCCTGTTCCAGCATGACACAATGTGCACAAATCCAGCTCCATAAAGATCTGCTTTCCATGAGTTGAAGTGGAAGATCTCCTTCTATAGAGCTCCAACCCTTCTGAACACCTTTGGGATGAATTGGATGTTCAAAATCCACATGCGAAACTCAGGTGTCTACAAACTTTTATCGATCCGATGTTTATTTAGTGACTGAATTTTTCTTCTTGTTGTTGCCGTTGTTGATCAATCTCAGATAAAAGTAGCATGGCACCACGTTCGCATGTGTGCATGGTGTTTTTAATAAAACAAGAGTAGACACGCCATGAAGGTCTTGTCAGTCAAATCAATCTCAATCCTGCAACCTGAACGATTCAGCTCTCATATAGTACGTTTCACAAACCATTATCTTTTTTTTTTTTGCTGATGTTTTGGAAACAAGTGCTGCAGCGTCAAGTCTGAGTCATTCTGAATCATTTTAACATTCGATTAAGTTGAATTACCTCATTTTGAAAAATCAGTGTCAGTCTTTGACAAAATATTTACATCATGTCACACTTCTTGAGATGCTTTTTAAAAGGCAAAAATGTCAAATTAAATAGTAAAGCAGCTAACAATGCGCTCACTGTAGTCGCTCTGGTGGCTAATAATAATAATAATAGATGGTCTTTGGGGCAGGAATCACTCTGCCCCAAAGCTGCTCTACAAACATTTCTAATGGCTGTGGTTGTAATTTTTTAACAAGTTGGACTGGTTTAAAAAAAAATCTGTGTTTTATAGCAAATCTTTGGGATTCAATCAAATACATTTTTGCAAATAAATGCAAATATTAATGAAGGCTGCGATGTTTACGATGCAGTCATTGTTTCAGACCTAAAAGCATTTTTATAAATTCATGCCCTGAATGTAAATGTTTATAAGCACGTTCTTTGGAAAAACCATGTGCAACCTGGTGCCCTTGTTTTGTATGCAAAGATTTAGGGGGAAAAAAATGCACCTACTTTTTTCATGTTTCAGATGTTTCAGGCCATGTGCTTATTTAATATTGTCCTGTCCCCATAAAATGTATGTTTTTCTAAATCAAATGTTCTTAAAAACAAAGACAGAGGTTTGGGGTGGGTTAACTGCACATCTGCATCATGCTACTCTTACCTGTCTAGCATCCTGGATACTTTTTCTCAGTACTTCCTTGATGGTGGGGCTGTTTAACCTGGGTGGATGATGAAGCAGGTCTATGTTGGTCTGGAGTCTGTTAAGCATGACCTCCGGCCAACCGAGATCCAAGTCTGGAGCAGGAGCTTCGGAATGAGTGGGCCAGTACGTCCCTGTTGAGGCTTCCTCGTTCCTGGGATCATCCAAATCCTCTTCGTCTTCATTGACAGGTAGCTGTACTGTGTTCTGCCTTATAAATTCGATCTCATCCTCGGAAAGGAAGTTTACGACCTTCTCGGCTTGGATGAACTCCTGGTATACTTGTTTGCCACCATTGACCAGACAGTCGATAGCTAACCGATATGCTTCCTTATAATGAGGCAGAATGAAATCCTCAGGGCTGGATTCCTCTTTCAAGGATGAGAGCATCGACAGATTGGATTCCATGATGCTAGGTCCTTGGATCATCTGTTCTTAAAATGGCAGAGCTTCAACCACCTGATGAAAGAAAGCATACCGTTTTACGTAAGATTGTTTTATGGAGGTGTTTTGTTCTAAACCTCCCAAGCGTCCAGTGTTCATGTTCTGTCTTACATCATGTAAAATGTCAGAGATGACTCTTTATTCTAACGTCAACTTAATCATCATGGAAAATAGTGGGATGGTGTGAATTTCACAGGAAATACAACAGGAAAAAACAAAACAAAAGGCAGCTGCTAAAGACAGGGTTCGCTGTAATTGCCCCATGGCCACAGCACACATGGAAAACTTGCTCAGCAAGCTGGTTCTAGAAAAGGTGGTTTATAGAACACTGAATACAAGAGATTAAAAAAAAATACTGCAGTCGAAACAAGCCACAATAAGCAGCTAGCGCACACTCCCCAGAACCAAATACCATCAACATCTTCCAGACAGTCGACTCTGCTTTCTTCACTCTCTGTTCAAACTATGTAAATTATTCCAACACTGATGAGACGCTACAAACAAGACCAGCTGTTCAGCCCCCACAGTCTAATATTATTACACTCTGCATTTTCTGTAATGTATAAAGAGTTTTCCTGGAATCGAGAAATAGTTTCTTACTCCTCAAATTCTAAAAGTTAACATTCTTAACACAATATCGGGTATTCGTCAGCAAGCAAACATGATCGACAGACAAAAAAACATACGTAAATTGTAAAATTTGTCAAATTGAATCAACAATAACATACGAATTTTCTTAATAATGTCTCTGATCATTTCAAACGAACAAATACAGATGAACATCTTTACATAGAACTACAATAGTGCACAAATAACTTCTTTTCCAGAAAACTGGACAACACGTGGAATAGGTCAAAGGGGTTAAGAGTTAGCTTATTAAATATAATAAACTCATTCATTCCAGTTCAATTCTTTTACTATAAAATGACTAAAATGACTCGTTTGGTCAGTCCCGTACCCATGCAGTACTTCTACTGTCAGGTTCAGAAGATGTAAACAGTAGATAAATAGTGGTAGCAGAAAAAAAAAAAACTCAAATTCCATGAATTCTTGTTCATTCTTGTTTCTTATTGACAAGAAAGTTGAATATCTGTAGAAAGAGAAATACACAATTTACCCAAAACGTATTACTTTTGTGACTTACTTGAAACTGTCAGTTACAGCAGAATCATCTGGAGGGTTGGTAATGCATGTCTATCCATTCCTAACAGAGAGGTGACAGAGGAAAGAAGAAGAAAAAAAAAAGAACCTGGAGATGTCACAACTTGAAAAGTGTTGAGAACAAGAATGGGTGGGGATTCATAAAAAAAAAAAAAAAAAAAAAAAAAAAAAAAAAAAAAAAAAAAAAAAAGAACTGAAACACTCTCCCTGGCCACAGGCAACAGACCTGTTCGAGCGTCTTTTAGCCACACCTCTACGTCTCCTTCCTTCTTTATCTTTTTTCCCCCCATCCCCCCATTCTCCACGCTTTCTCCCATTCTTCCTCCTACATGTATAAGAAAAACAGATCAATTTCTAGTGCACAGGTTTTATTATTAGATCTATTTATAGCTACTTTTCTGATAAAACTCTGAAGTTTGTAGTTATGATGTGCACTGACATGCAGCAACCTCTTCTTTTTTGTTTGTTCGTTATAAATATAGTGTGTTTGGTTACGTTTTTCAAGTCATCAAGCTTAACTCGCAAAAAAAGCAAAAAGCAGAAGCATAAAATCATGTACGAACGGTACACTGTAATCTGATCAACCTCGATACAGGTACAAACGGTAGGCAGTGGGTGTGGACGAGGCAGGGCTAAGGGCCGGGAGCAGGAAAAACAAGGACGTAGACAGGAAATAATACGATAGAGACAGGAAGAAAATGGGTCCTGACTTTTAAATTGGTTTATGTTCATAACTACTGCAGGCAACCGTGTAAAAATTCAAGCTATAAAACAGAATTGTGTGATATTATAAATGGATATATTGCTATTACTTTTTGACTTTTTATGTCAAAAATGTTTTAGGTTGAGGCTCTATAAATGGCCATGTGACACTTTGAGAAGTAAATCTGTGAAGTTAAATACACATGCAGCTCACACTACGTGAACTCTCTGGTGGTTTGGGCATGTGGCAGGTTGTGACACGATGAGAATGTGGTTGCAGTTTGGACTAAATGCATAATTAAGGAGACAAAAACACTAAACAATATCATCATTGAAACATCCTCACCTGAGTTTTTCCATCTAAGGCCTGTAATAGTGTCAGGTTGTGAAGATCTAGTATACCTACCTATGTAGATCTAGTTGTGATACTTCTAGTATGGAATTGGACTAAAATGAGGTCGGCTTACACACAATTCCTTCAGTTCAAAGGTCCAGATAAGCAACTAAACTGAATGACCTGGTTTTTTGTTTGTTTGTTTTTTAGCTAGAGAAATGACACTTTTTTGTCTTTTCTGTTTTCATTACAAACTTTTTAAAGACTGGTCATTTTTTTCTATAACTTTATTCTGAAATAAATACAAAAAATATATATACAAAATATACAACATTTTTAAGCCATATTTATATATTCTTCAAGAACCAAAGTTGGTAGTACACAATTGTAAATGTATGTGCTGGATGCATTAACGATATATTGTTACTAAATCTAGTAGAACCTGTGCACAGAACCAGCTCCATGAAGATAAGGTTTCCATGGGATGGAGTGGATGATCTCCTGCTATAGAGCACCAACCCTACTCAACATGATGAATGTGAATGCCGGCTGCACCCCGGGCCTCCTCACCTACTCACCTACATGTCAAGTCAAGTTTATTTCTATAGCGCTTTTCACAACAGACATTGTCTCAAAGCAGCTTTACAGAAATCAACAGTGAAGGTGAATGGTGTGTGTTTATCCCTGATGAGCAGCCGTGGCGACTGTGGCAAGGAAAAACTCCCTTAGATGTTATGACCAGACTCAAAAGGGGAACCCATCCTCATTTGGGTGACTTCAAGAGTGTGATCATAAATCTTTCAACAATACAGAACACTGGAGAGTGAGAACTAACATGAGTACTGGAGTATAAGATTATAAGTAAATGTTCTTTCTACAGTCCTTGGTATAAAAGTAGGAGCTACTGAGCTCAACATTTGTGATCATCACAGATCCAGCAACAGCTTCTCCATGCCAGAGCCTTTAAACACTCCAGGAGGTCCAATGTCAAAACTCCACACATGTAGTGGGATCCAATTGGCACTGGTACGTCACTAGATGGTTCAGGATGTTTGCGAGTTCGGCATCTACTTCTTTAAAGTCCATAATCTTCACGAGGCGGGACGTGACTGGAGCTGGCCAAACCTCAGGAAGCCTCGGGATGGGGAGAGAAAGAGAAGCAGGGGAGAGCAATTAGCGTAGCTACTGTTCATGATATTAATACATCACTACCTGACTTTTCTAACACCCTTGTGGCTGCATGAATCTCCACAAAATCTAGTGGAACATCTTCCCAGAAGAGTGGAGCTCATCATAACAGAAAATTAAGACTATATGTGGAATGAGAATGTTAAAAAAGAGGTCAGGTGTCCAAAAACTTCTGTCTAAAAAGTGTATTTTTTTATTTGTAAAAGAAGTTTCAGTAATCCATTCATCAGTGAGTGAGAAATGGCGTAAGAGAGATAATAAGCACATGTTCATGCTCTGGTAAACAACGTAAGCTATGAGCATGTAAACCGCTTCCTTTTGTGCCTTACACATGCAGTAGGATAATGAAAGGTTGGTGGTATTGTGTGACAGAAGGCATTACTCAGGTCGCTGAAGAGCTTTTTTAGTCCACTAAAAAGTATATTATGACACTCAGGTCCCACAACTGGTTTCTTTTCTTTGAGTGAGTTGCTTCATTCGTGAGTCATGTGAGAGTCTCATTGTCCATGTAGTCATCATTGGCTCAGATTGTATGCAGGTTATCATGTGTTAACTTCATAAAAGCTTGTTTGGGCAGGTTCTCTGACTTTTAGATTTCTTCTGCAAGACAAAATACAAATTATTGCTGGGCAACGGAAAGATCACACACAAGATTAAACACCACAAGATATTTTCTATGGACCATCGGCTGCTCCTATAATAATATTTATATAAACTATTATTGAATGATTACTGTATGATTCACTATTTATTATTTTTACTTCCACTCATTGCATTTTTCACACAAATATCTGTACTTTCTACTTTTTGCATCTTCAAACCAGGTTTGAGTTTTAATCTATTTGGTGAAAAAATATTTTCTCTTTTCATTGTGCACCATTTTCAGCCCATCAGCCTATTACTTGTTTTTTTACAGCTTTTTTAACCTGCAACCTAGCAGATGAAGATAGATTCGTTTTTTTTTCTAATTAATCCAACAACAGCGTCAAGGTCACCGCAAGGTCAAATGGCAACTTTTATTAATTTTGTTTGTGGGTGAAAAATTGGATGATCGACCAAAATTTCATGGTCTAGATGTGTGAAAAAACTTAGAACACGACACCTTTTCTGGCAGACAACCCAGTGTCTTGCATAGGAGGGCAAATATATTGGAATCGAAGGATAAAGTAAGTAACACTTAGCTCTTCTTGGTAAAAAAGAAATAAAGTACAGTTTAATATTATTTAAATAAAGACAAACAAATTCCTTTTACAAAAACATTTCAATTCACATTTGATCATATTTTATTTATGATTTCACTGATATCAATTATCATTCAATTTCAAAAAGAGCGATTGTGATAATTTGCCACGTCACGTGATCGCTCGTGGTTTTCTGTTGAGGTGCCTTCATACCTAAGTTATGCTGTCACAGCTACACCTCTCTCAATCACTCTATGAAAACGCTTTCTCATCCAATCTGTTCTCTCTCACACATTTTCTCTCAAGCTGCATAATATGTGCTCTCCTGCTGCCGGATTTGATGCCCCTGCCAGATTGTGACACGTTTTCTCCCCTGCTGTGGCTCCTTTCGCCCTTTCGACATGATTGATTCTAATGCTCTACACTCCTGCATTACTCCTCCTGCTGTGGATAATCTGACATGGATTCCCGAAAGATCTGCGTATCCCACAAACAGCATAGGCCTCACTTTCCTGTTGCACTCATTCATTTACCAGGACAATAAAAACTTGCCTAGAAAAGGATTATTTGTAGCTGTGAGAAGCACCGTGCACCATTTCCCCAGGACTCCTATACATAATATTAGCCGAGTCCAAGAAACTGGCAAAAATATTTCCCTCATATCGTTGAGAAAGCGAGTGAAGAGCTGGTGTGCAAACTGTTCATTTTATCTTCAACAAATATGGTGACATTTAAAAGAGTTGAAACCCCTACGCACCTCTTGCTGGGGTTCTTGGTTGGAAATAACCCACTGGTGCTGCTGAAGATGGTCCCACACACTCAGTGTGAAAGCTGCACGATATTCCTGTAGATGGTAAACACTCAGAAACCATGAAGATGCTTCGGACTGCAATTGATACAAACAGTTTTGCTACAATGTCTTATGCTATTGAAATTGCTCTTAAAGCCTTAAAGCTGCAATTTCCAAAAACAGTTTTTGCACTCAAGTCTCCATCAATGACCAACTATAACTTCAAAAATACACACTTCATGTTAAAACTATACGTGTCCTGGTTGCACTTATATTTATATCCGGTGTCACCCAGGTGAGGTAGAGTCCCTTTGGTTCATCACAAAGTTTATTCCTCGTATCTTCTCATGTCACTGTCACTTTTGGCCTGCTTAATAGGGTTATTTAAAATATTAAACAGTGATGTATTTATTAAGCTGAGATGATATACTGAATGTCTAAATTAACATTTAATTAATATATCCTATCAAATGTTTTTTCCTTAATTTTGTCGTGTTACAACCTGGAACTGAAATGTTTAAATAGGATTATATCTAATGAACCTACACAAAATAATCCATAACACATGTGTTTTTTATCAGTGATCACTCAAACCATTGCAAGCTTTGGCAAGAGATTACTCTTCTTCTTCTTTCTGCTGCTCCCATTAGGGGGCGCCACAGCGGATCATCCGTCTCCATACCCCCCTGTCCTCTACATCTGCCTCTGCCTCTTGTCGTCTTCTAGCGCATCGCTTAAAACACCTTGTACGACTCGTTGCCGCGTCACTGTATCAGAATCAGAATCAGGTTTGTTGACACACACAGCTGTTAGTGACCCTCAAAGTACAGACATGAATAACACCGTATGTCAAACGTACGTCACGTCAAACGTCTCTGAGGCAGATTTGAGAGGTTTCATGCAAAATTTCACGTTTGCTGTTTTGTCCTAATATGCTGTCCGTGATGAAATCGCAGATGTGGTAACACATGTGCTCAGAATATCACTAGTTACACCTTCAGTCTCAAAACTTTGATTCCACCTTGTATGTACTTTTAAACTTCTGAACTTGTGACCAGAAAGATGAACTACTCTGGAAAAAACAGTGATGAGACCCTCAGAAATCCTTTACATAGCAGTATAATTGTCAGAGGCCTAAGAGCCACTCTTTCCACCATGATTAAGCTTTTTAAATAATATTTTTGAAAAATTAACCCTTAACTTCCCAAGTGAGAAGGTTACCAAGAGACGATACAAAAGCTGGAACCTTACGGAGAACCGTTTCACAGGTACGGTACGTAAACTTTTTCCACAGAATGTGAAATGATCCATGTGGTCTGTTGGATGACAAATCGCATATCATTGCTTAGTTTGCTCATTGGCTTTCATAATGGTGGTTCTTTCAGGTACACATCTGATGCCTTCCAGAAAACAGGTGTATTTCTGACACCTTAATTGCACACAGATGAACTCCATTGAGCTAATTACGTGACGTTGCATGACAAATACTAATGATCGCTAGAAATACTGGTTTGACAATTCCAAAATATGCGTGCACACACACACACACACACACACACACACACGTTCCTCTATTATGGGTGATTTTATACTCTTATATTCAAAATATGCAAAACCTTCCTCAGGGCAATGGTGGTGAATTATTTTATGAGACAACGCACATGTTTTGACTACATCTGTGTGTATTAGCATTATTCGTTTTACTGGATGGGGTATACTCTCACACACACACACACACACACACACACACACACACACACACACACACATAATACACAAGCCCAGTGCTGCTTAGTATTGCAGAAGTAAGCTGTTCACTTGCACTGTTCCATGCTACATGCAGTTCATAGCTCAGGGGATAATTGGCTTCATCACAGTTGTAAGGAAAGGCTTCAAGCTATTCTATACCATCCTCAGGCAAAGTGCTCACAATGCAGCAGGACCATTAGTGGAAAAAAAACTTACACACATCCTCCCAGTTCTCTCAGGGAACCTGCAGTGCTGGTTTAAATGTAAAGGTTTTTACAGCTTAACTGGAATAAAGGAAGCAAAACTGCAAGAACGGCAAATTCTGACATTTGTATAAAAGACAAATTGAGTACAGATTCCAAAAGATACTAAAGTGATTAGAATGCAATGGGATGCTCATTTAAACATTTAATCATCCTGTGGAAGTCAGTTAGTTTTGTGTATAAATGAGTAATAAATGGGGTTGCAGCCTTTGGCCAGGCTGGTCTACAGGCATAAAGTCTGCAGAGTCTCAAATCTCCTCCGCAGGTGATACAAATATCAGGGTAATTGGGTCCAGTGTGTTCGCCTCGGGGATCCGAAAGGCTTGAAGTTTTTGGCCGGCATGTAGACAAGACTACTCCCTGCTTGAACGTTCACTTTCCCAGCAATCAAGACTCACCAACGATTTGCAATGGCTGCTATTTGAAAACAAAGTGGTTTGACACAGAAGTGGTCTGCTTTACTTTTGGGGCACAGACAGTCGAGCCAGGAGTCTAAAATACAAGTGTGCATAATAGAAGTTGGATTGTTTAGCAGTAGAGTTACAAACTGATGTGGCATCGGAAAAACAGGCTACAGACTGGTGTAAAAAAAATTAAAAATCAAGCTGTGCAAAAAGAAGGAGAAAATATCAGCAGGAACAATACTTTTGAATGCGATGGATGTTTTTTAGGGAACAGCGTATGCATGTTATATACAAAGTGGTTTACAAGAACAAGCTCTGTTTACAAGAACGTACTTTATTTATCTAAGTTTACACACTATCACCTTCAAAATAGTCCCCTTGCACCGCAATACAGCCTCCCAGTGTTCCTGCCACTTGTGGAACGTGTCCTGGAAATCTTCTTTTCGGAGTGCGTCAAGTACCTTCTGCAATTTGCAGTGATAAAACGTCGAACTTTGACCTGGAACTTCATCTTCGGGAAGAGGGTGAAGTCCGCAGCAGCCAAATCTGGTGAGTAGGGTGGGTGCGAAGTGAGATTGTGATGTTTCCGGCAAGAATCTCACGTGTGAGGAGAGCTCGGGTGAGCGCATGTGGGAGCGCAGGTGGGCAGTTTAGCACCAATTGCATGGATCCTGATGTACATAGGACAATGTCTTTTGGCACACTGACTTATGAAGGTCGGTGCTCCCGGCGACTGTGCGAGCAGCCTTGTGCTGCCACCTGTTGGTGTCTTATAAAACTACTCTTGAAACTTTTTTGATACCACTTCATATATATATATATATGTGTGTGTGTGTGTGTGTGTGTGTGTGTGTGTGTGTGTGTGTGTGTTAAATGTGTACTTTTACATCGTCAAATTTAATACATACACATTAAATTAAAGCTAATATTTATTTCAGAATACTGCACAAATAATGTACACGTACACATGAAATATTACTTGGAAGTCAGGATTTATAAAAGACATACAATCTTAGGCAGGATGTCCTTCAATAAATGCTTCATCTTTACAACATTGAGGGGTCCAGATTTGCAGTAGAGATTTTGAGTAGAAACAAAATCAGAATAAATCAGATAGTAGAAAAAAAGAGAAAAGAAATAGTATCATAAGCAAATGGTACAAAACAGTCGCTTCTTTCCTCTGTAATTTCTAAAAAAAATGCATTTTGATAAAACATCCTTTAAACAATGGCATGCGTTTTATTGGTTCACATAATAAACCGGATATATACGATAAATCATATTTTCAGTGAAAGTGAATGGTTTTAGGATCGTTTCATTTCATCTTGAAGGCAGAACAGAAATAAGACCGTTCTAGACAACCCTCCAGCGTCGTCTTCAGTGGTTTCATGACATGATTTCACAATTCTAGAGGTCACCTGTCACTCTGTCCAACTCATTCTGTGCAGACACTTAAATGTCAGTAGCAATGACTTTCCATTTTCGCCCCTTCATGGACTTTACCGAGATGGAGACATGTTATAGAGGCGCTCTTCTCGGAGATGGAGTGCTGCGCTCCCTGGACTTGAACACAAGGGCGGAGCTTGGCGTACACTTCACGGGTTCCTCAGAGAAATCTTGGTCCATCTCCAAATCTCCTCTTCCATGTGGCTCATCCTTAGTCACAAACGTCCTGCTGACAAACTTCAAAGAAACAGCTACCATTATTGATGAACAGACAACAATCAGCATCTGGGCTGCAGATTTAACACTGCAGGTTTTTTTGATTGCTTAGGAGGAACCTATCGATGGTCTGTTAGTCAGTAAGTAATTACTGAAGCAGCACTCTGGATTGATTGGAGCTTAAAGGCACAGAGATTTATTATTTTTTTAAAGTGCATTCAGGGACAAAACATTGAGGTTCAAATCAAAACTTTACCATGTACCACTTCTTTGTTAGCATTATGACACCTTTTAGGTGCTAATAAAAATCTATACAGCGAAAAGCTTTAACCCAATTAATCAGTGTTAATTAGAATATGCCAAATTTATAATCAGGATGAAGGTTTACCATCAGCTACGCATGTAAAAACAAGAGAATGAATGAGTGTAACAGGTAAAGAGGAGAACAATAATACCGCAATCAGTGAACAGCTTCGTGCCGCGAACTAAAGGAAGGCTTGTCAATCACTCGATCAATTACACACACACTAATTAGTTATTAATAATGCAGCTAACCAAGAAAGTCTTTGGGCTCTTCACACTCTTGTTGGTCATTTATGGTGCATGACAATTCTATAATTAGAGCACAGAGAGCGATGTGAAGATACAAATGGGCTACGGAATTTATTCATTAACATACTGCTAATAAAATATAATTATATGAAAAATTGCAATTAACCTCATCATAATGAACCCCAATCAGTGTGCAGCTGTTAAGGGATGTGAATAAATGGGGAGGGGAAGTAGTTCCTTTACATTTGTAATTTATTTCAATTTCATTCGTTCATCTTCACTTTACACTTTATCGAAGGTCAGAGTTATGGTGGATTCAAAGTATACACACACACACACACACACACACACACACACACACACACACACAGTGGTTTTTGGAATGTGCTTTTGAAGTTTTGTGCTCATTCAGCTACAATGTTTCTACAAATGTCATTGCCACTGATCCATGTTTGTGTTGACAGTCTGGGAGGAACCACTTATGGCTGGAAAAGTCAGACGTCCCAATACTTTTGCCTATATAATGTTCATTATGTAATTCCTTTATGGCGAATATCTGATGTTTCTCTATTCAAGAACTTCTGTATCTCCAGGTGTAATAAATTGAGGATCAGTTCAAAGGCAAAGTCTGTTTTGCTGCTCATTCAAAAATACAAAATACAGTAGGAATATTTTATATATATGTAATAATATGTTCTTTTTTATTTTACGCCTTTATTTACTCACTTTTGACTATAGCTTTTGGACAGGAGAGCGATGCATCATGTTAAAAGGAGCAGCGACTGGTAATTGTATAATCAGATGTTACTGACACTATTACCATAGTTCAACAAATTATACATTTTTTTTTTTTTCAAACTGTTCTGACAAACATCCTGAATGGAAGCAAACATGTTACAGGAATGCATTTGATTCTGCAAGTATACAAAATGTATTAGTGTTCATTAAAAAGAGTTGTTAATGTGGAAAAGAGTCAATTATAATTGTATTTTAGAACAAGAGCGAGCCGCAGATTTACTGTGCTGTTTGACATTTCAATGAGCATCAGATCCTGAAGGTAAAAACGATTAAAACCACGACACAACTAAAATGGAATTTAATTAAATTGAATGTAGTGGAAAGATTTTTTAAAACATATATAATTTATAAATAAGGCAGCAGAGGCAAAACATTGCACCAGGTCCATATACAATGTTTGTCCGTGTACGTATGTGTGAATTGATTGTGTCTAGAACACAAGCTTGTTTTCTGCTCTTTTATGGTATTTTTTATTGAGATTGTGCTGTAAAGGAGTGGAAATATACACATGCAAATTTTTCCATCTGTGTGCATAGGGTACGCGTCCAATATTTAGAGAAGCGACTTGAGTAGGGCCCAAATAGAGCGATTTTACAGGGACTCATTGTGACCAATTGACAGAAATCCTGCAAAAACACTGTGCAGTAAAAAAAAAATCTTAGAGCAGCCAACTAACACAGCACTAAGAGAGATAAACGGCTTTCTTACAATCGACTTCCTTTATCAGATGCAGCAGCAGAAGCAGCAATGATCCTTGACCTTATTCCCTTTGGAAAATATGTGTGAATATTTATGGTTTAATTTATGGGGTTTTTTTCTCCACTATGTAAACACATGAGTCAGTCAAACCACTTTATCCAGCTTCTGTATTATAGAAGTTCCCTGGAGGTTGACATTACAACATGATGCTCTTAATAATGAGAAAAATCCAGATCGAAAAGAGTCCCATTCATCCAGACTTATGTGTATATATATATATATTATATAATTGTCTCTGTATATTTGCCTTTGAAAAGTCCCATTGGATAGAACTTGTCGAATGCCAAGTCTGAGTGAAGCAAGAACAAAGGATGTGATGTTTGGATATACGCCAGGAGAGAAAGAGAGACGTCTAAGTTCTGATCCAACAGACTTAAAAGCAGACAGAATAACGTAACATCTGACTGAAAGGATAAGCACCTCTGACGTGAACTATAATTCTGCACTGTTAAGATAATGTGTCCTATATATAAAGTAAAGTATGATGTAAAGTATAAAAAGCAAAGCATATAATTACTGTATATTAATTGCATAGAAAAAGACAATAATTTGATGATTCTGACTTCTACATTTCTGGTGTTTTTGGTCTGTTATAACTTTTATAATGTACTTTCTTTTTATGCACATCTAAATATATTTGCATTATGTTTTAATAATAGATAGATAGATAGATAGATAGATAGATAGATAGATAGATAGATA
>JAAIIK010000090.1:967697-984355 GCA_014706435.1 Silurus glanis | reverse complement strand
ATAGATAGATAGATAGATAGATAGATAGATAGATAGATAGATAGATAGATAGATAGAAATGTATACAGTAAATAGATAGATAGATAGATAGATAGATAGATAGATAGATAGATAGATAGATAGATAGATAGATAGATAGATAGATAGATAGATAGATAGATAGATAGATGCAATAGATTGTGTCCATCACTAAAACACAGGGCATGAGGCACAAACACACCCAAAATGAAAGGAAACTAGAGACCCCAGAGGAAACCCACTCCGACACGTGTGTGAAGCTCCACACACTCACTAATTCCACTTATTGTTATGGTTTTAACTTCACAGGCTGCCTCACAGCTTTAGTTTAGTGATTCTACTTTTATAATAAGAAGATCAATATAAAGAGGTGTCCCCAGAAGAATTCTTATTAATAGCAGTCCACATACACTGCAGTCTTTATAAGTGCCCTCTGTTATCACCCATGTTGTTTGCCACTAGATCCAAAGTTGAGAAGGATCCAGTGGATCAGAGGGTTGCTTTTTTTCTACAAAGTGATGGTTGATGGTGACGTGTGTCTTATATATGGGCAAAAATATCTGGTGTAGGAATCAAACAGAAGCAAATCTTAAGGCAATGCAATCTGACTATAAGGAATCTGACAGATATTAAGATTGTACGCAGGAAATTTGACAGAGAAAGATGAGGATTAAAACCCTTGCAGCGATGCGATGCGATGCCGTCTAGCCTGCTGATAGAAAGCAATTGGAACAGCTCTTTCCTTTCTGGGTCTCCACTGTCTCATCATGTGATGTGCACAAGAAACCTCAAGGCTTTTCTATTAGGTGGTCAGTAGTCATATAAAATGCATGGAGAAAGATAGAGAGAAAGAAAAAAGATTTTTAACCCCTCAAACAACAACTATGATGAAAATGCAGACTTTTATGAAAAGCGTTTTTGGTGGGCCGACATTTAGTTTTGAACATGATGATAACTTCAACGTGATTTTTGACGCGCACTTTATTTTATAAACTTTATACACTTTATAATTGAATCAAAAATGTTACCGTGCAAAATTATACACAGCAACGGCGATTCTGAAAAGAAAAGTTTTTAAAACGAAGCAAGTTCAGCCATGTTCCTGAGCATGATGCAATCCTGGGGTTCTTTGTCCATAGCCAGGATTTAGTGCTGGACCTGAATCCTGAATTAAAAGGTGAAATGTGCAGCATGAAATGAGTCCAGAGGTTCTACATTTATACATTAAGGAGGAATTATTGAAAGGAAATTGGTTGTAAAGTTACAATAATAATAATAATAATAATTTTTCCAAATGAAAAAGTTTAAATATTGAAGATATGGATGAAAGTTCTTGTGTTGCACCAGCAAAAATAAATATTATGTACCATTACAGAAAATTAAACCATGTGATATAATAAATCAGATTGCCACACACACACATATGGAGGTTGCAAGAAAGCAGTAACCTAAGAATCAACCTATAAAGGCACTGGTCCAACATTCCATATCATTATACTGTATATCATTTTTTCAAGGTTTATATGGAAAATGATAAAAATTCCCTATGAAAGAAAATGTCAGTCATGTGCACAGCCTTATTTTGGATTCTTATATTTTATCAGAATTCTTTAGGTTTTTCCATCTTTTAAGTAACTGATGTTCTGGAATCACAATAACTTCATTTCGGTTGATACAGTTTAAAGCAGGTAAAAGAGAATACACCTCCTACCTGGGATTTGTGATCACTGGAGAACCTTGAAGAATCTTGCTGTCTTTGATAAGAATTTGAAAAACAACTTCTCTCTCTGTCATCTTCTACTTTTGGAATAACCATGACCGCTGTTATAACCCCAGGTTTTGTCTGGAATAATGAACAAAGAAAGTTTTACTTTAGTGAGTCAGGATATTTTTCATTAGAAATAATCCCACATATCGATTCGAGGTACTGCTTTGAAAAATCATGTTTACTAGTTTTGTCATCGATTATTATATTATATACCAGTTACGCAACATACAAGATACAAGCATCAATTAGCCTGGAAATTTAATTCCATTGTATTTCGCCATTTGGATTTATTTATATTCTTTTGGCCTGATCGGATTCTTGGTTTTGTTTAGTTATGTTTGAATAACTTTTGTTTGAATAACACCCCTTAAAGGATTAACAATGCCGCAATGGGTTTTCTCCTATTTTCTTTTTTTATTCTATTATTTCCTTAATCCAATTAGTTTTGTATTCGGGTTTCACTCTCGAGGTGTTTAGAGAGCTCTTGAATAAATTCAGTCTTTTGGTTGGTTGGTTTCTGAGTGCCTTCTTTTCATAGTTAGCTCTTTACTGCATTGTTCATTAAACAGGTCTTAGTATACTGTACAAAGAAGCCGTACATTGCAACCCCCTTTCAAAATTTGGTGAAAACAGAAAAAAGAAAGACCTACCAGGGTTTTCTCAGCAGGTGTAGGAGACTGGTGTTGGAAATGAGCCTAGGAGAATGAGGGCACACGCCATATGTTTAGTTGAGGAGTTGTTTATTTGAATAAGACCTACAATATAGTTGATGTGCAAGACTGATCATTATTTACAAAATGTTAAAAGGACAGGAATAAACCATATGTAACTTCCTCAACTGGCTAAAAAAACTAAATACACTCCAGTAGACTTGTTTTGGTATAAATTATTGATTGCATCTGAGATGATCTAACTGAGCCAAAACACCATATTACTGGAAAAAACATGAACAATCAGCTTTGCGAGCTTCTTCTGGGGTGACTGTAATTAGGTTTCACTTGCTGATTGAATTTTTGGAACAATGCACATTTTTACACAACATTGTGTCACATTTATTGTTATCCATGTAGAATTTGTGCGCCTGGGAATTACATTCACAATGTTGATAAATACTGCAGGTGTTCTGTTGCTGTAGTTTTTCTCTTCTTGCTCAGTTTAACACAGTTTAACACTCATTACGTTTTGGGAATCAAATGTAGTTAGAAAACCAGTTTCTATACCACTAGTTATCCAATATTCAATATCCAGTGACTTATAGACAACACAGGGGTCATGATGGATAAAGAGCATACAAGGTGGGAATACACCCTGGATTGAACACCACTATATCACTTTGGCATCATGCACGGCATGTTTGGCATGTTTTCATCAAGTGGAAGGAAACCGGTCATGGATAGAACATGCACATTTACACAACAAGCAGGCAATAACCCAAGCTCAAGATAGTTTTAGGGACTCTGGAATTTACTACACGTTTATTTGTACCTGCTGGTTTTTGGTAAATTGACCTGAATGGTTTGGTTTCCCTGAAAAAAAAAAGTAAACTACTAACCAATTACAAATCAGAATGAAGGCTCTAAACCCATCACACAATGCCATGCATGAAGACCAGTGATCCATGATCCCATGTTAATGAATATTTGTCCCATGAGGTTCATTTAAGACCATTTTATTCTCACCTGTATAAAATGACAAACAGCTGCCTCCATAATGTTTTGTCCATAAGATTCCCCAGTCTCTATACACACCTCGAATTCCAATTTTGTTGAATATTTATCTGTTCGTAGCTTTGCAGCTTTATCTCATGAAAAATTTAATTAAAGAATATGCAAAACACTGCTTTATAATACCTTGTATGAAATATCATAAGCTACATTTTACTCATTACAGTCATTGATATCTGCATTCTGTTAGGTATCACACTTCACATTACAAACCAGAGTTTATGCCCCTTCATGTTGGTAACTGACTCCTGTCTTTCATTAGTTTGAACAGATCTCTGAAATAAAAGGAGCCATCTGTGCACATTTGCATATTCATGATTCATCCAGTGACAAACAAGTACTGATTTAATGAGCAAACTAGCAGCACAGAATGAAAAAAAAAAAAAAAAAAAAAAAAAACATTAGCGGTTAGTTCATTTCAAGTTGTTATTTTGCACTTGACAGTCTTTTTTTTCCCCTTAAATTAGAAAATGAAGCAAAAAAGCGATGGATTCAAAGCTTGGTTGTTTTTGCTGCTATTTCGCACACTTCTGTGCAGATGATGGTGACAATCAAATGCACGTGTTCCATTCTCATTATGGCACATAGTGAACATGTCTCCAAATTACAGTAGGACAACATGTAGTTACTGTTTACCTCTACACATTTATATGTCAATCATTTATGTTCCTCTAAAAACAATTAGTTCTTCGTCTGATTGCAGGAAAAGATCCAGAAGTCAGCCTATGTAGCTAAAACCCAAGTACCATGGACAGAGATTCAACTTCAGCTCAGCACGATGGCACCAAGTTAGAATTTGCTGCAGAGGCAACGCTGTTCTCCCTAAAGGGGTGTGTATAGGAGCTGTGCCCATCATAGATCCTTACTGTGAATCCTTCCTGACTAACTGTGGCAGCAGAGTGGTGCCTCAAGAGGCAGAGGAGGTCTGTGGAGCTCTAGGGTTATAGTAACACATCAAACAGCTGTTACTGTGGATGGGAAGGTGTGATATGGAATCCATCAAACAAGAGGCTCTGGTATCCACTGCTGCTCACACGATTGGGCACAAAACCTTGTCGGCTTAATTGATCAGTTGTCTCCAAATGGAAAATTTTGCACCAATCAGATACAGGTCTTTTTTTTAGCTAAAACAGTTGTGCTTTTCATTTAAGCAATCAATTGAGGTTTCATGATGAAAAAAACCAGCAAAACATTCTTCAATATACTCTCTAGTGTACACTACAGTACCAGGAATTAATCATCAGATCAAATGTTTATCAAACATCGTGTGCAAAATTAACAAAAAAAGTTTGGACACCTGTTATTCAGAAAGATATACATTTAGAAGGTCATGTTGCAATGGAATTTATATTACTTAGTGAACACATATAGGAGTGTATCCTGATGAAATGCACCAATCCCAAAGCCCCAAAGTTACATGTGACATCTGTTTTCACAACTTATAATGTCACCTTCACATGAAAGCAAAGTCATGCATGTTTTAAACAGAAACGTACGTATTTTGTTTCTCGTCCTAAAGATCTTGGAGGTTGTGGTGATGGTGTTGGTGTTGGCTTCTGTAAGCAGGAGGAAAAGGAAATTGTATTATAAAATATTTTGTATATAAGATGATATTTCCTTTATATATTCTCATTCATATATTGTATTTTTTTACCCTTTTTATTGGTTTAAAAAATGCCTAGTTATTTGTTAAAATTTGTAATCATATAAATATTCAGTTTATATTAAACATGCTGGGTTTAATTACACTGTAGAGTGCAAAGTACTGCGTATAATTATGAACGCTGCTCAGGCACAGCTTAATTACACACCCTTGTTGTCTCAGATGGCACTGCCAGTTGGTTAGCAGGGTTTGATGGACTCTGAAAATGTAGAAAATATTTAATTGTGTGAAAAATGTGTTTTAAATGTTAGTATTTGAGCTCAGAAACGTTACAAATGAACGATAAACTTACTGTTCGGACCGTGTCCTTTAACACCTCATCAATCACCTCATAAAGCTCTTTGGACTGCTGACGAAGCTGAGCAGGGCTGCACATCTACATGCAAGACGTACAGCTCACATACAGCCTTTGAATATTTACATTTTTACAAATTCAAATAATATTTACAGAATATACCTGAGAATGAGGATCCTCCCAGGCAAAACTGTCACTCGGGTCGAGGGAAGCGTTATTTTTATTAACCTCATCATCAATTGCCTTCATAACAAAGAATAAATGTACCATTTCATTTGTTGTATGCAATTGGTTGTAACTTGTCATTCAAAGCCTGTCGATGGTTTAATATGATATGATTAAAACATGTATAATAGTCTATTTATGAAGTATCTCACCTGCTGTTCCAGAAGGAGTGTATTGGTTGGAATAGCAGCAAAAGCTTTGTAGGTGGACTTGATCTTATACGGCTGTTAGAAGGGAATTATTGGGTAGATATAACAGGAAATAAATTAAATGTGAAGTTCACACAGTAGGAATAAAATGACTCGGCTGCACTAAAATGAACATTCAGGCAATGATATACACCGATCAGGAATAACATTATGACCACCTGCCTAATATTGTGTTGGTCCCCTTTTGCTGCTAAAACAGTCGTGACCCATCGAGCATCAACAGCATGAAGTTCTTCAGCAGTTTGAGCTACAGGAGCTCGTCTGTTGGATCAGACCACACGGACCAACCTTTAACACTGTTCCTTCCTTGGAGCACTTTTGATAGATTCTGACCACTGCAAACCAGGAACATCCCACAAGAGCTGCAGGTTTGGAGATGCTCTGACCCAGACGTCTAGACGTCACAATTTGGCAAACTCGCTCATATGCTTACGCTCACCAATTGTTCCTGCTTCTAACATCAAGTTTGAGGACGAAATGTTCACCTGCTGCCTAATAAATAAATCCACCCACTAACAGGTGCCATGATGAAGAGATCATCAGTGTTCTTCACTTCACCGCTCATAATGTTATAATGTCGTAATGTCATGTCTGATCGCTGTATAAATCTGCTTTTCCTGTTAATTGATATCATGTTTCTTAGCAGTGTGGGGATCTTCAAGAAGGATGTTGTTAATGTATCCAAATAATGCATGTGTGAAAGAACATGTGTGTGTTTTTGGTTACTTACCTTTTTACTCCCCCTGTCTGTACAGTCTGGAGAACTTTCCCTTAGGGATGAAACTGGGGAGGAGCGGAGAGAGTAAGACGGCGAAGGGGAGAGGTGATGATAGGAAATTGCTGGAGATTGAGACAACGTGTAGCCTTCTGACGTTGAAATGCAGGATCCAGGTCTTGGTGAAGGAGGGACAGGAGATACAGAAGGTGTGATGGTGAGATGGGTGAAACCAGCAGCTCTTTGTGAAGGAGACACAGGAGATACAGAAGGTGTGATGGTGAGATGGGTGAAACCAGCAGCCCTTGGTGAAGGAGAATGTTGAAAAGCTGGTGCATGAATTTTCTCTGTTTCGTGGAAGATTTTTCTGTTGTTTCCCGAATAAAAACCTGGTTTGACATCGGTGTATTCTGGGATTGCAGACGTCATGACTTTTTGAGACTGTTGGATTCGATTTTGATCAGGAGTGAGAGATGGTTCGTGTGAGATTAGCGCAGGCTTAAAATCGGCAGGTGATGTCTGATGAGGTTTTATATTTCGTACAATAGGAGAGGGGGTTTCATTTGATTTGTGTCTATTTCCTTCGATTTGGGAGTCTAACTCGGATTCAGCAGAAAAATGGTCAGAGGGAGATGAATCAAGCAAGAATCTGCGGTCTGTGGAGACGTGGATTTCTTTACGGGGTTGTTTGTATAGGTGTTCTGGAGAGAGCTTAGAAGGAGAGTAATTTAACAACGTCAAAGAGCTCCTTTTATGTGGTGATTTAATATCACTTCTGGATACATGAGCGTTGGAGCGGGTTGCATCTGGTGTGTCAAGTGCTGTTGAAGAGAGATTTCGCGTATTCTGGTCCTTGGGTGGCACAGACCCTGTCTTAGTGATTAAACCTGGGGGGTTTGGTCGTAGTTTGCAGCTGGGCTCTGTACAAGTCATGCCTTTAGACACACAAGACTTTGCTGGTAAGTCCACCATGGGAGTGACAGCTGAAGCTGCTGAACACGCTGTGCAGGAGGATATGTTGACTGGGCTAATTGGCCAACAAGGAGAGTAGGGCCTCTGCAAGGAGGGAGAAAGAATCGGCAAACGTCCCTTTCTTAAGATAGCTGTTAACAGTGATAGCTGTGTTGGTGGGGGTCTATGTCGGGCACGGGTGGACAAGAGGCATGATGAGGTGATATGTTTTTTGCAACCAAGTGTCTGACAGGAGGTAAGTGGCATCTGCATGAGGCTGGAACCCGGGGCAAGTTTATGGCATTTGATTCTCATCACTGATGGGGTAAAAGTCCCTGACCTTACAGACGAACAAGGCGAGATGGAACCGCTCGGAGATAGCATCTGGACGGCAGACCAGCCTGTTTCCTGCTCCCAGCCTTCAGGGAGGATGGACTCTTTAGAAGAGAAAGGAGATGTAAAAAGGTCCACAGAGCTGACCGGGCTCAGGACCTCATCCTCTCTTTGAGCCTCGGTGTTTAAAAACTGCCCAGACCAGAGATCAGATTCAATGTTGTGGCACTCTAGCTGAGGGATCTTTGGAGGCTTATTAGCAGCTGTATCCAGGGGGTCAGAGTAAGGCTTTGGACTTGTGCATCCTATTTCTGCATAAGCCACAGCTGGGGTAGGTAATGGGGAAACAGCTGGCTTGGTATTATATTTCTGCTGCAAAAAAAAGAGATACATATATCATTAAAATTAACAGTCATTTGTTTGTTTAAAATATTTTTCAACATTTATTTTACTACTAAACACTGCCATGGCATTTAATCATTTGTTTATTATTTATTTTCCATTATTAAACACATTGAGTGTTCACAATCGCACTCGTACCGCTTGCAGTTTCACATGAACTAAATACGCAATTTATAATGGTGACAGTTTGGACACACTTTTTGGGACTGTATACCCTCTGAGTTATTGCTCACCTGAGGTTCAGAGTGCTTGGTGATGTCTTGGGACTCCATGTCACTAATGTACACAACTTCAGCCTTGTGAATACCTTCATTTGCTGTTTTTCCAGCTGCAGCCCCATTGTCTCCTAAAGCCTGCCATGTGTACAGAATATGTTTCTTAGTGATGTAAAAAGTAAAATATCAGCAAATCTCAGTACTCCAAGAATCCCAAATAATTGATGCAAAAGTTTTGGTAGGAAATGTAATGTATTTTGTGGATAAACCTTCAGGAGCTGGACAGAAAAACATTACGATTAACCTTGGACATATTTATAAAGTAGAAATGGATTTTGAATGGGTTATTTGGAGAAAAAAAAACCTCCAGACATTTTAACTGCAATCCTGTGTGCTGTTCAACTATAAACTAGATTTTATTTATCCTAATACAGAGCCGAAGTTTTAAAATACGTGCTGTGAATGTTTGCTTTCACAACAAACTTAGAGGAAAATAACAGTTTTGCTTCTCAACTGCAGTTCAGTATTTAGAACATGAAGTCTAAGTGATGAACAAACGCAGGGCAGCTGCAGATATGACTATAAAATAGCTATTGTAATAGTCGTGTATTCTGGGTGTATGAGTGTTATGGGGCTTAATAACAATACAAGCCATGGACACTCTGATGAGCCACTGCTTAATAAATTCAATATTTTATCAATATTTTTATTTAATACTCCAACTCATTAGGTCACGGCTGCCTCGTTTCACCTTCAATTCAACTCGACAATGATCAACGTTTTGAGAAAATTTAACAAAGTAAGAATCGTGCACTGTTTTCGTGTGTTCCCGCTCTAGTTAGTGTGGTTTAAAGGATTTCTAAAGGAATTGGGCATTTTCTACTCTTTAGATCAGGTTATGCACTGATTATATGCCAAATATAATGTCATTATAAGTATCAGGTGTAAATAAACTGAGATGTTTGCATGCATATGTGTGATTGTCTGAGCACTTTTGCTTTAAATGCAATACCCGTAAAAGTCTGAGAGCGGATGCGTGCATTGGCGAGAAAATCCTTTATGAGCTGTATAATCCTGGATAATAATTACCTTACTGAGATTACTCGATACTGATTTCACCCTGTTCTCAGCAGGCAGCTTTTTCAGGATGGGCAGGAAGGAAAACGACTTGAGCTTGGTTGCAAAGACAATGGAGACCTTTAAAAAAATGAAATAAGAAAATTGTGAGGATAATAGTCCATTAATCATAAAAAAAAAAAAGAAAAATCTTTATGCTCACACTTTACACTGTGCCATACAATGGACACAAACGGTTCAATGAAACAACATACTGTATGGACTAAAATGTTTCTCCCTGAAAACCACAGAGTGAAGACGATCTGCTAAACGCTGCAGGTTCTCAGGCTTAGTTTACCTTTGTACAGGCAGCAGAACAGGAATCAGGGGTTTTGTGTTTGCTAAGACACGTCGCAGCCGCACTTCATTACTACGAGCAATTGAAGAATCGTGGAAACGCTGAAAATTCAGATTATTTTAATTACAGTACGACACCGAGTTCTCAAATGGCAGCGACGGAAAACGTTCACACGGAAAAAGAGCGTCTTAATAAAAAACACTGCACTACGATGTCAGCAAATGCAAAATCCATAGCCAGGCTTAAAAGGTGTGAAATAACTGCTGCGTATCAGAATCATACTGTACACTAGATCCCTCAAGGACAGGTTCCTCTTTAGACCACCAGCAAACAAGTTCATCACAAATTTAGGAGGTCCACAACTGAACCTGCTCCACCCCAAACCTGTTCCAGCATGACAATGTGCCTGTGCACAAAGCCAGCTCCATGAAGATCTGCTTTACATGGGGAAGTTGGAGTGGAAGATCTCCTTCTATAGCGCGCCATTACTATTGAGCATGAAAGAATGTGAACGCTGACTGCACACCAGGCCTCCTCACCTTCTCACCTACACCAGTACCTGACTTTAATAACACACTTGTGAATGAATGAATCTCTACAAATCTCCACAAAATTGAGTGGAACATCTTCCCAGAAGATTGGAGCTTATTATAAGAGAGAATGGAGACTCAATGTGGAAAGGGATATTAAAAAAATAAATAAATGGATGATGAAATACAATGAAATATATAATTAATTATATTACTGAAAACAACTCGAGTGTTTTTAATGACAGCGGACACTCGAGACGACACGGACACCATGAGCTTCTGCTCAGACACCTCAGAGACCGAAATGCCAGCATGGAGGTGATGGTGTGATGTTTGGTGCAGGAACGATTTGGTTGGTTCATGGAGAGTTTGTGAATTTGATCGACGCTTTTTATTGAAACGGCGATGTTCCATCATGCGTGGCGAGACTTCATTTCATGCCGTCGAAAAGGCGCAAGAGAACTCGAGCTTCTTCGCGCAATTTGAATCCAGAATCCCTTCTCTTTTTCACTGAAGGAGGAACTGTGAGATGTCATTTGTCAATGCAATGCAAGTCAATGCAACTAGTTTAGGCATTAAATGAGTAACACTTTATCGAACACTTTGCTTGTTAGCAACCACCTTCATGAAAAAAAGTTATTTCATAGGGTTGCGTAATAATAATGTAACACAAATAGGTAGAAAATGCATATTTTTAGGACGTCATGAATATCCTGTCAAACACTATAAGACAGAAAACATCCTTTGGCTCAAGTATGTGTATATGAATAATGCTAATGTGGTGCAGTGTTCATTAATATCCACTCGTTATTTTTTTATATGTCGGATTTTTTGCATAATGCCGTGACACCGAGTGTAGACATCTTGGTCATCCAATCACACATGCCAATTACCAAAACACCGAATTAAAGAAACAGTGAATTATTGTCATGTACGATGTATGACATCACTGTTATACCGAGTCAAGAAATGTTTTTATTGTTCATGAGTAGATAATGGTAATAGCAGCACATCACACATCATAACCTCGTGCTCCAGTACATCTGATCAAACAGCTACGCTAATTCCTCTCCACTGCTTCTCTTTCTCTACACATCCCGAGGTTGCGCCAGCTCCAGTCGCGTCCCACCTCATGAAGATTATGGACCTTCAAAGAGTAGATCCCAACCCCGCAAGCATCCTGAACCATCTAGAGACGTACCAGCCACATTTTGACATTGGATCTCTTTGAAAATTTAAAGAATCTGCCATGGAGGAGTTGGTGTTGGATCTATGATGATCTCAGATGTTGAGATATTTTATGAGTTGCTCAGTAGCTCCTGGTTCTATAACGTCAACTGACTGTTTAAGACTGTAATCATAATCACACACTCCGGTGCTCATGGTATTTCTCACTCTTATGTGTTTTGTATTGTTCTTAATGATTTACTGTATAATCACACTCTAGATATAATCCAGATGAGGATGGGTTCCTTTTTTGAGTCTGGTTCCTCTCAAGGTTTCATCCTCATAACATCTAAGGAGGTTTTCCATTGTCACAGTCACCACAGGCTTCATCATCAGGAATAAATACACATCATTCACTTATAATAAAATGTTTTGTTTTATAATTTTTATGTTCTGTAAAGCTGCTTTGAGATAATGTCCACTGGGAAAAGTCTTTTTAAAACGTTTTATGATTTCAGCATGAAATGAAATGTACAGGTCTGTGTTTAAACGATATTATAAATCCTTAGGAAATTCAATATTTCCTCAAAGGATTAACCAGGAAATTCAATAGGATATTGGAGGCTTGAATCATATATTTTTTTTTTTTGTTATATATAAAAACATATATAACATAACAGAAAGTGCTCTTTTAATGAAATAACATCTATAGATGCTTCAGGCATAGAAAAACAGTGAATAATGTTTCTTAAAGCACATCTGGCTTCTGCTCTTCAGCTCTTTATTTTATACAAAAGGTCAAAGTCATAAATACTCACGTTACAATAGAACTGCTGTCTTATCACTAGATTTTAAAAGGACTGATACGCCATATAACAAGAGATCCAGGTTTATGCTCTGGGATAAGATGGAGAAAAGGTGTACGCAAATGAAATAATTAATGTTGTCTATATGGTTGCTACACTGTAGGTACAAAAGAGACACGTACCAATCTTAGGTCAGGTTTCCGTAAACTTCTGCTGCAAAAGCAGGTTTCAGTCCTCTGCCTAGAAAAATGACTCTCAACATGTCAACCGTTCATAGAAGTTAATATTCAAGAATTAGTTTAATATTAAATTCACATTTAATTCCACTCTTCTGATTAAGTAAATAAAATGATTCTTGCTGAAAATCTTTTTTTTTTTTTTTTTTTGGATTGCTTGTAGAGCCTCTAAAAACAGAAATCAACTAAACCTGTAGGTAAATATGTGATTTTTCACAGTTGTACTTCATTAAGGCAAAGTGGTAAGTAAGCAACAGAAAATATACTCATAATATTTATGGACAAATAAAACACTGGTTATTGCTTTAATGGAAAGATGGAGCGTAGAATGTAAAATATTTTTAACTTTAAACTTCTGCTTCTTTGGAGAAATACGAATTCTCCCACGAGTCTCTGAACCTGGACTCCTGCTATTATAAGAATAATTGGTTTGAACGAGACTGCTATTTACAGCATCCTTAATCTTAATCCTGACACCAGTCTTACAGTGTGTATATATTCACACACACACACACACACACACACACACACACACGCATATATATATATATGTACCCTTGTGACTGATGTACACATGGAATGTGATGATCAAAAGAACATAATATATATTATGACTAGGTGTCCACAAACATTTGGCAATATAGTGTGTGTGTATTATAGTGACATTTCAAACTAATTATAGATAAGGCAGAACTGAAGCTTTCTGGGAAGGCACTTGTGCAGTATGTTCACAGATGCAAAAATGAAGTTTAATTATAATAATATAATAATAATACTGTGACACATTGAATCTGCTCAGGGCACAATAAAATCTCCAGACTGCCAAACTGTTCTGGAGAAAAACCTTCTGCCTGGCGGTATTAATGACATGAGTGCACTGACAGAGTTTTTACACGGACATTAAATGTAAACCTGTGAATCTCTGACCTTTTATAACCTTGCAGTTAACACAGAGTTAATATCGTTTGTTTTTGTTCGTTTTTTTTATTTAGTCTTAAAAGTTCAGATAAAAATTCTGGAAACTTCTCAACCACCCTGAAACCGAATATAACCAAATTATTAAATTTGGCATGCAAAAGATTTAAAAAAGTATTTCATTTGTGACCATTAATTCTTTTGTTGAAAGTGTCCATATTAATATATGAATTTATTTCCATTTCACTGCATATCAAAAAGAAAAAAAAATGCACTTCTGGATTAAATCATATTATGTGGAAATAAAATATTTAATACTAAGCAGTACAGTACATTTCCTAAAATCTACAGCAAGATTGGTTGGACGTAAGTCAGGTCTCTCCCCCTTATTATTCCTTTTGCTGTCAAAATGAAGGTTATTTTTCCCCTGACATTTAAGAAGCAGCTAAAAGCTTGGGACCGTCTCGTAAAAACAGTATTTTTGGACCCATTTTGGTCCAACTCAATGACATCTCAGGGTTTCTGCATAAATAGCCAATTTTACCAAATAACTAAACGCATGTCAGTGAATTATTATTACTGATACCATTATTTATCTGTGAATCAGACAGCGGATGAATCATTGCACATGTAACATCTCATAATTAATATAATCAGCATTATGTGTAGCAAATCCTTTTTTTTTTTTTACATGAGATTCAATATTTATTTTTAGAAACACTATAGTTTAGAGATTCACACATACGAGTGTAGACTAGAACATCTATATAATTGAATAAGAGGGCAGTCGGGTGATTTAAGGGATTAAAAGGATTTCTGCAAAAACAATATCAATTCTCAATTATGTTTCTTTTCCACCAAAACAAATCTCACTTGCAAATGGTGCTAAAACCCTCATTAGATATAAAGACTGGGATTATTTACTTAATAACAGGAGCTTGAGGCAAGAAAGACAAGCAGGAACTTGAAAAACTAAGTAAAGATGACAAACCGTGACTTAAATGCTTCTTCTCATTATCCCACATGTGCAAACACTCAAGTGACATGACCTGGTGAGGTGCAGTGGCTGATGGGAAACGTAGTCAAGCACTGATTTCAGCTCAGTTACCACGTGTGCTGAAACAGGACAATATAAAAAATATAAATAATACATAGAAATGATCTGTGTTTTATATATAAAACATACACAAGAACCAAAATGTATTAATGAGACCCAAAGCGGGCAGTTTTACCTTCGCCGCGGGCGGAAGTGGGCGGTTAAACAAATTTAGCGTGATTTCCGCTAGTTATAATGTTTTATTTGAAAGTTGTTTAAAAGTTTTTTAAGGCTAATAAAAATAAAATAAAAACGTTTGTCATGTGTGGTGATTTACTTTAGCATTGCGAAAATATTAGCTATTTTACTATCAGGTTAATAGTTTAAGTCTGTTATTATTCTGTAGTTCGCGGGAGTGGGCGGAACCGAACAGAAAAATCGCGCGCTGGACTTTAATCAATGATAAAATGTCAAAAGTTGGCAACATTCCAATTTTTCTTTGAACTGAGATCATTTTCTTAGCATTTTTAAATGTCAGACGTGATTCTTAGAGGCTTCAGAAAAAGTTCATAGGTGAAAATGCCTCAAAAAATGATTTTTAGACCTGATTTTATTCTGTTTTCCAAATCAAGCAAAGTCACAAGTTCAAATAATGCCTTTGTTACATAAGTGAGGTTAAAAATAAAGGAACGAAAATCGTCATGCACAGAACATAAAACAAACCCCAGACGGCAGCTTTCTTTGAAAAAAGAAAAAGGGGAAAAAATTGCATCCATGTGATGCAACATGTCAACAGAACCTGTAAGGAATGTTTCTGATGCCCTGTGATTTCCATGCCATGAAGAAGTGTGTTAATTAGCACACAAAAATGAGAATTTCCAAAGACACGTGTCAAAGCCTAAAATTGGACATTTTGCCAAATGGCGTAAAAAAAAGCAGCCGGTACTTGACACGAGGTTATATTTTGATGATAGTTAATCGCTTCAGACAATCCTTTTGTCTGGTAATTGTCCATTTGTCATGTAATGATGGTTCAGATAGATGCAATTGCAGTTAGACAGCTTTAATGAAGACAAAGAAAAAGAAATCCAAAAGTGTAAATCAGGCTCAAGGTCAGATGATAAACATGCAGAAACATGAATATAAAATAAACCAAAACCAGAATAGCAAACACACGGTAAATACGCTTGTATTGGCAGCTGGACAAGACAACAAGAGCATATACTTCATTTGTGAATGAATCATTTATGTGCTGGTTTTGTAAAGTGTTCCCAATGAGTAGCTCGGCTATTAAGACCACTCGCACGTGTGTTTCGAGGATCCCATGCTTATAACGTCTAAACAAGATTTAAACAATAACCAAACCAAGCAGACGATGGGAGAAATAGCCGTCTCTGTAACAACAATTTCCACAAGACCTCTAGTAATAGTCGTCTAAAACACCACACATAATTACATCCACATGAGCCGTGTGAGATAATACACAGTCATTACACAATTCTGCCATGAAGTGAGCAACCTGTTCTCATTCTGTTATCTGTCCTGCATGTTATCTGTTCAGGCACATCAGTGATCAATATATTTACAGCTTTATTTACAGCATTAATCATCGGCAAGGGAAAAAAAACGATCCCCTCAAAAATCCGGAAAGTTCCAGTGGAAAAAATTATCTAGGGATTATACTGTATATATGTATAAAGGATTTTTTTTGTTTTTAAATATCAGCCTCCATTAAAAACATTCTCACTGGGAAAAGCAAGTACATTGAGATCTGATCCCTAGTGCCATACCACACGATCCATACATAACACACTTCCCCACAAACACACTTCCACAGGCACAACTAGACACACATACACACATGCACATGCTGGCAACCAGCAACCATTAATTATAGACCAATCTATATGTAGTATTATAATACTTAGTATTATATCCTAATTGTCTAGAGCAAAAATATCCTTTTTTTTTTTAAAGCAAACTAATATAATAGATAGATAGATAGATAGATAGATAGATAGATAGATAGATAGATA
>JAAIIK010000090.1:940885-957697 GCA_014706435.1 Silurus glanis | reverse complement strand
AGGGATCAGTGGAGCAATGGTAGATGATGGAGGGATCAGTGGAGCAGTGGGAGAAGATGGAGGGATCAGTGGAGCAGTGCTAGAAGATGGAGGGATCAGTGTAGCAGTGCTAGAAGATGGAGGGATCAGTGTAGCAGTGGGAGAAGATGAAGGGATCAGTGGAGCAGTGCTAGAAGATGGAGGGATCAGTGTAGCAGTGGTAGAAGATGATACAGAAACGTGCATAACGCAGAAACAAATTAACATTTGATAAGAAAATAACTTCTACTAACACTCTTATCTGATATTTTGGAAGATTTTTGCAGAGAAAGAGGTAAAACTCTGTATAAAAGTCATAGCTTTGTAGGTCTTCGCTTTTATTAATAAAAGAGTAAAGAATGTCGCACAAAAAGCATCTTGACATGGAAGACTTTTTTATTTTACATCTGACAAACATATGGGTTTAAATCTCTAAACAAAACACTCCAATCCATTTACACTCCTACTTTATCTCTATATTTATATACCCACAGTGCCACTATAACTTACATTTCAACATCAATTAAGCCCAAACAAATCAGGGGGAAATGGTGTTGGAGTGAGTAATGGACTGAATCATGCCTGAGATTATTTTAAAGGAATTATTCACATCTGATGAAACGTTGCGGCTTCCTATTATTCTGTAACAATATTTGGAATCTGCTATCGAGTCCAGCTGAAAATTACATCCCTGCTTTAATCTTCACAGCTTTTCTCTCTGTTGACAAATACAGACGTCGGCTGCTGCCTTGTTCGATTCGCCGGACAGATTTGACGCCGCTAACAGATGATTAATATGGAAAAGAAAATTGGCCACTTCTCGGCGCTGATTTATACGACATGATGTCGTCGCTTGTTCAAAAGATCCCTATCGAAGTAAACAATTTAAATAGTGGCAGCACGGGAAATGCCACAGGGATAAATCAGGCAATACTGACAAGTCCTCACTGAATCACATTTTCTAGACGTTTGCAAGATGCCAAGAAACACTTTTCATGAAGAATTTTGCAAATATCCAGATGACAAGTGGCAACAATTCAGAATATTGATTGTCTAGAGTCAAAACTTTTTACGGTGCATACCGTTTTACAATTCTATCAGTAAAGTAAGATCTCAATCAGTACTACATAATTCAGTACTCAGGACACTGAGCATATAAAATAACTCATTGACTCAATAACTCAACAGGACCAAATTTTATTAGCGCGCAATTAATGCAGCACACACTTCTGTTTGACCATTTATATGAAAAAATAAATAAATAAATATAAAAGAGGAGAAATGACAACATTAATGTTCTTTCTTTACTCAATTTACAATTTATTTTTAATCACTAAACATTTCGTTTTCTGATTCGCCGAGTCTCAAATCGAGCTCCAAAATCCGCCATGATGCAAACATCCGGCAATTAAAACTGTCCGTGCGGAAACACACTGTAGCAAAAGTTCAGTTCGGTGTCCTGATGATTTACATAATTTAAAACACCACAATTATTTTAAAACATTTACAAGAATATTTGGTCTTCATGCTCTATGTTGAGTTTGGTTTCACTAATAATAAACATACATTTGCATAAAGCATCTTATTGTTCTGCTAGATTTTGTGGAGATTCATTTATCTACAAGGGTGTTAGTAAAGTCAGGTAGTGATGTAGGTGAGAAGGTGAGAAGGTAAGAAGGTGAGGAGGCCTGGGGTGCTTTTAGAGTTCACATCCATCCCAAAGGTGTTGAATAGGTTTGGAGCTCTATAGCAGTAGATCTTCATGGAGCTGGCTTTGTGCACATTGTCATGTTGGAAAAGATTTGGGTCTCCTAGTTCAAGTGAAGGCAAAATTTCATGCTGCATCCAAAGACTACTATTGTGAGACTTTGTGGTAACAGTTTGGTGAAGAACAACATCTGGCTGAAAAAATCAGTGACTACTGAGGAATTTAGAAGTCAGCGAGTGAGGAAAATGAAGGAGCTCCACACTAAATCAGTCCGAATATTTAGATGTCCCTTCATTCCTACAGTAGTTCTCTGTAGTTCTTCGAGTACTCAGTTATCTGGGAACGGATTTCTTCGTGATCTCGCTTCACCGACTCTTTTTCATCCTTCTTCTTATTATTATTCCTATTATAGCATCCCTTTCTTTTTTAGAAGTGAACCTTGGTAACGAGCACGCATGCACAGGCAGCCAAGTCGTTTTGATGCACATTGCATTTCAAAAGAAGAACAGATGCATATTTCATGTGTTCGCCAAGAGATTCGAGATGCATCCTGCCGTCAGTTTGCGGCGCGTCGCCTATCGGCAGCGAATCTTCAAACAAAAATGATGCCACGGCTCCTGTGTGCAAATTGTTTTGATAGATGCAAAAATCGATTCCCGTCACAGAGACAAGTTGCTGATGAAGCTATTGATGAAGAAATTTCCACTATTAGGCAAACAGCTGATACAAAGGTTTTTTACTTGGAGGTGATTCCTGATGTAGATATTTAGCAGTAACCGTGAGAAGAGTTTTTTTTCAACTTTTCTCCATTAGCATTTATTTATTATTTATCCATTATCCTATTTCAGGAAAGCAAACCCTTTACATGTCAAGAAAATAATCGGAATACTTATTTATTACCATTTTCTCAATGCATTTTTATGTAGATATAAACATGAAGTATATTAAATAAACCAAATGACTAATAGGAGTTATTTAAAAAATTTATGGAAATACGATATATATATTAATATTACAATATATATTAATATGAACATATATTAATTAAAGACGAATTGACTGGAATTTAAAACGTTATAATTAATAGGTTTCACTTGGACACTAGTACATAATGGATGCCTCCGGTCTAAATAACAGTGCAATCTATATTCCTTTATATCGATACTGTACCCAAAGGTTTCGTTAGTTTGTCTGTTCATTGCTATAATCAGTTGCTTATCAGCTTATTGTCGACCTTCCAACACACACTCTCAGGCAGGATTCAGGATTGTGTGTAAAAAACATCCAATTAAATATATAAACAGGTTTTGATATACACTGTATGAACAGCAGCAAGAGGACACCAGACTTTTGGTTTTTGGTTCTTCTTCAAACAAGTTTAGTTGGAGGTACACAAACGTATCGGTCGTCTTTGGATACAGCTGCATTACATTTTCCCTTCACTTGAACAAGGAGACCCAAACCTGTTCCAGCATGACAATGCTTCTGTTCACAAAGCCAGCTCCATGAAGATCTGCTTTATATGGGATGGAAATGTGTGGAAGATCTCCTGCTATAAAGCTCCAAATTTCCTGAACACCGCTGGGATGCATGTGAACGCTGACCGCAAACCAGGAACCTTCTCACCTACATCATCACTACCTGATTTCACTCACACACTTGTGTTTGAATCAATCTCCACAAAGAGGAACATCTTCTCACAAAAGACACAAAAGAGTGGAGAAAGGCATGTTCAAAAATAAGCGCACACCCATTTTTCTCAGGTGCCCACAAACCTTTGTTCATATAGTGTATTTACAGTGAAATAAATAAGAGTTCTACCTGCATGAATATTAAACTAGATCTTATTCCTTGTAGGCGTATGTGCCCACTGGAAAGAATTCATAATTCCACAAATTCCACATTTTATATTTATAGAAAATGCGTCTTTTAAGATAGTGATTAACAACAGTTCGACATTTTAGCTCAAACATTTGATTCCCAAATATGAAAATGAACAATTCACTGTATTTTATAAATATAAATAAGAGCTGATGGCTGTTCAGTCTCGGTGGAGAAAATACAGTAATTAAATAAGACATTTGTTGTGTCAGTAACAGGGAATGAGGTACAATGTTCGACAGTCAGAGGAAATTCCCGGGTTCCGTCTTTTTTCTTACGATTCGTGGAACATCTGTCTCGCTGGGCTTCATGTAGAATCCAGTATTTTCATGGTGAATAAAAGGCACTGTTGAAGTCTGAATAGATGTGGTTATCAGGGTTATTGATTTCCTCGAGGTCGCTAAGTGTCAGCGCGTCCACGTCTTCATCTGAGGTAGAGGGACGAGTCAGAATAATCCGAGGTATCTGGAGATAATAATTTAGGAGGAGACGCAGGTGTAGATTCTTACTTTTCTTTTAAATCAAGCGAGTGTCAGGATTATGGCCCTGGAATACAATTTCTATCAGCCACTTCACACTGATATGACTGTCACTTGTCAATCATCACTCACGCATCACTTCCTTTCACCTTGATGAGCGCTTGGGTGGAGTTTTCACAGCGTGTTGTCTCACGTTTGTCGTTCCATGCTTCTATATTCCGTGCTTGCATCTGCTCCCGGCTCTTTACAGCATGAGCAGACAATAAGAAACATGGAGCAATAAATATGAGACGTGGTGAGGATTTATGCAAGTGCTGATCAAGGTGGCGTGGTAGAGCCGTGAGTGGTTTAGTCATGTGACCAGGTCATGTGATGATATGATGGAGATCGTAGTGCAGCAGAGGTGGTAAAAGTCCACACATCCTTCACTCAGTAGAAGTGCAGATACTGATGTTTTAAAAGATTCTGGTAAAAGTTGAAGTTCTGACTGCACTTTTTTTTACTCAAGTGAAAGTAAAGAAGTTTGGGCTCTGACATGTTCTTCAGTAAAAAGTAGTGATTATTACGACCTGTTTTAGTGTCACGCTGGTAACTGAACCTCACGTCATATTAATATATTAATAATTTAAAATGTTGTTCTCTAATGAATGTATTCAGACTGAATATCACCATATAGAACACAAGCAGAGAAAAGATGATGATGATCAGGAATGTCTCTGTTCTCAGTCATCTTCACATCACTGACTCCTTCTGTCTCATCCACGTTAACCCCAGACTTCTTACTGCCTTCTGCTCTGCTCATTGTGAGCTTCAGAAACTAGTCTACGTCTGTGGTGTGTGAGAGACAGGAAATGATGCACCAGTGGATTGAAGAAGTGACAGGAAGCAGGTCGATGTGCTGAAAACTGCGAAATATCGATCATGTCACCAAATAGATTCAAACTAAAGCCTGGTTTGAAAATGGAAGTAGTAGAAAGTACACAAATTTGGGGAAGTAAAAAGCCGAAAAATAAATATTGAAGTAAAATACTGATACGGGAAAAATCGACTTAATTGCAGCACCGAACTATTTGTACTTCATTGCTTCTCACTGCTGTAGTCCAGGGCCATAATCTTCACACTGAGCAATAATATATAGATGTAGATTTAAAGCAGTTTCATTAAGAGTAAACTCCTGAGCAACAAACACAACGAATAGGCAAAATATGACACTTTTAATGTTCATTGCTCAGAATGAGGATTAGAACAAATAGAAAAAAAGAAAACAAAAAAAAAGAAAGAAAGAAGCTTTATACTTTACAGTATAAATGTGAAATTCTTTCTTTGCATTTCTCAGCGATGTGAGGAGTTGAGATCAAAGCGCAGGTTCAGTCATGGTACAGTGCATTCCCCTGGTGCATTAAGGGTTAAGAGCCGTGCTCAGGGGCCCCAGGAGTGGCAGCTTGGCAATACACACAGCTGGCAGCTTGGGCTTGAACCCACAACCATCTGATGAGTAACTCAGACTACTGTGCTACCACCTCTCCCATACTCAGTATAACATACTGTCGCTTCTGCTATTTGTTTAATGTTTAAGTGAAATGTATTGAATTATTTGTGCAAGAAGGCAGAATAAATTTGCGTCGTCGCGTCTCATAGGGTGTGTTTAGTTCTTGTTTATTCTCTGACCAATGATTTGTTGTTGCATCATATTTTGCCAATTTTTTTAATATTAATATTTAATAATAGGTCAAAGAAGCTTTTGTGCCGCATGAACCTCTTGTGGAACCCATGTAGATCTGTGTGTAGGCCATGAATTTCATTCTAAACGTAGCGAAAAGCTTGAAGATGCAAACGCAGATATTTGCTTACCGTCGTGCCGTGAGTCCCAACCTGCAGACTGTTTTTCAACGTGTCACTTCCTGCTGTTCTGTCCTGTTCAAGGTCAGTCTAATGACAAAACGAGGATTTTATTTGAGGAAAATAATAAATCACGCTTATACATTTAAGGGGAAAGTGACAAAAGGGGTGACAAATGGTGTGAAGGATGTTGTTGTATAGATTTGCACACACCAATCCTTTGCCATTGCAGACCACAGCCTCGATCCTGTTAGCTAACGAGCTGCAGTTAATTGCGTTCTCCTTGTAACCAATCAGAAGCCCTGCGTTTGAGTCTTCAAGCTCGTGGGACACTCGATTCTCTGCAGGTTCGAGTCTCTGTCTGAGTATTTTCATCTTGATACAGCCGCCTGCCTGGCGCAGAGTGCTGACCGCCTCGTGATGGCTGACCCCCTGCATGTCCTGCCCGTTCACCTGCAGGCATGAAAATAGAATTAGACACAGATTGAGAGGTGAAGAAACCTCGCGAATGTGAAGCGAATCAGCAGGGGAAATCTGAAGGCACTGGAGCTGCGGCCAATATTGGAGCTGTGGACAAAACTCAGTAGAACCATATTCATTAAGTCTGGTTGCTGATAAATTCTCCGAGGCATTTACTACTCCTGTGTCTAAGTGTTAATGACCTCCAATGGCCAGCAGAGAAATATCTCCATGGACTGCAATGTAACCCCTGTGCAATGAAGCTGTGGTTTTTTTTTTTGTTTGCTTTTTTGAGGTTCTCTATAAAATGTCCTCACCTCTAGCACCCTGTCTCCAATGTGAACCCCTGCCTTCTCAGCTGGACCTCCTTTGCTTACTCTTGAAATGAAGATCCCCTTAGACAGAAAGAACAAAATCAGGGTTGGGTTGCAGTTTTATTTATATTAGTCACTATTTAAATCACAGCTGGAATGTCTGATTTTATTAAATTTTTTTTATTTCCACATATATTTATATAAATATACCAAGCTGTCGATTCGTGTTTTTCATTACCAGTACACTTTTCAAAAGGCACGACTCGTCTTAATATCGTCCCGTTTCTATAGTAACAACACAAAGATTATACACACGGGCTCTCTATATGAACTAATTCATTTTTTTTAATAAAATAAAAAGTGTGTTATTGCTGATAAGGAAATGTTTCCTGCAAGGAGACATGAGGAGCCTTGTTGTATTTAAGTCTCCTGTGTCAGTCAGAGCCAAAGCTACTGTTTTGCTTCCTGACATGGGAAATTGTTCAGGACAGAACATTTTGCGTCTTGTCGAAGCTGTCGAAAAAGATGCGATGGGTTTTTTTTTCCGGTCTTATATAAATCAGGAGAGAAACGAAAAAAAAAAAAAGCTGAGCAGAGAACAAAGAGTTTTCATCTGTTATAATTTGGACAAGTAAGAAGTTGAAATGAAGCTGGACAGGAATAAATTGTACGACGTAATAAAGAAAGAATAGTTTGTCATTCCAGGAATCTGATATGCAAAGAATTATTTATTGTAATCACATAACAGCTTTTTTTACTGAAATGTGCTACTTTTTGGACTAAAATCATTTCGAGGTACATAAACGTGTGTATATTTGTCCCAAGTCATATACCAGAGTACAACGTAATGCATAATGACATGCGCTCGTGCATCCTATGGACTTTAATTTCGTTTTCTGGATGTTTTTTGGGTTTTTTTTATCGTTTTCTAAGTGATCTTTGAAAATAGGGATTTGTAAAGGAATAGGAAATGTGTCCGTCTCCATTTACTCGGGTTTCTTCTGGATTTTCTTGTTTGATAAATCTTCACCTTCCAAAAACATGCATATACACTGTTTTGCCAAAAGTTTGTGGACACCTGGTCATAAGTATATGTGGTTTTTGAGCATCTCATTCCACATTTAGTCCTAATTTGCTCTTCTAATTCCCTTCAATCTTATGGGAAGATGTTTCACTACATTTTGGAATGTGCTTGTGGACATTTGTGTTCATCAGCCACAAGTGTGTTAGTAAAGTCAGGAAGTGATGTAGGTGAGAAGGTGAGGAGGCCTGGGGTGCAGTCAGCGTTCACATTCATCCCAAAGGTGTTCAGTGGGGATGAGATCAAAGCTCTATAGCAGGCCATTCAAGATCTTCCTCTCCAAACCATGTAAATTAGATCTTCATGAAGTTCACTTTGTGCACAGGGGCATTAACATGCTGGAACAGGTTTGGAGCTTCAACTTTAAGTGAACACAAAATGTTATTATACTGCATCCAAAGACATCCTGTAGAATTGTGTGCCTACAGCTTTGTGGAAACAGTTTGGAGAAGAACCTTAAATGGCAGGAAAGGTCAGGTGTCCCAATACTTTTGTCCATATAGTGTAAGTTAATTGCTTGTGCTAAATTCCAGTTTAGTGTAAATAAGTGAGTAGATATGTATAGGCAGTGATCTGAGGTGGTTCATTGGTTAAGGCCCTGGATTACTGATCATCAGGTTTGGGGTCCAAGCCCCAGCACCCGATGAGCGAGGAACTTAACCCCATCTTCTTCATGGGTGCCATACCATGTCTGACCCTGTGCTCTGATTCCAGCAATGTTAGAAAGCAAAGAAAGAATTTCACTGTGCTGTAAAAGTAAATTTGACGAGTCTAAAATTCCCAATCCCGGGAATATTCCAGTTTAGATATCAAACAATATCACAATGTGGTTTTATTGTGGGAAGTGAATCATCACCAGGTTAATACTAATGTGTTTATGTGTTAGAAAGAGAAGTGAGATAAATCACCTCATCGTTCTGGATGAAGGGCAGAGAGCCCCTGCCTCCAGCAATACTGATCCCTAAACCATCTCTCAGGCCACTTACTTTGATTAGGAGCTGACAGGAAGAGAGTGGGAGAGAAAGAGAGAGCAGAGTAAAAAAAGAGAGCAAGCTGATATAAGGAAATCACACCAGCTATGACATATATGACAAATGACATGCATTTCTATGTTTGCAGCATACAAAGCATATGTGGGTTTGACAAATGATGCAACATCTTGTTCTTGATGCCTCACTCTTAACGGCCCTTGTGAGATGCCTGACTTGTGTGGATGAAAAAGCTCTGATACACCTGCCTTTGGATCGGGGTGCTCCTGGCCTTGTTCCCCTGGAGGACGAGCAGCCGGATAGTGTGCTCGGCATACCTGCAGCTTCTTGTTCCTACACGGTTGCCTCAATCTCTGCACAGTTCTTCCGGTCTCGGAGGAATAAGTCTGAGAAAAAGTAAAGAAAGAGACATTAATAATTACTTTAGCGCAGTTCTATTAGTAAACTTTGGACATTGCAGTTTAGAGAATTCCAACGTTTACTGGGTTCTAAAGGAAGAACCAAAATCACACCTAATCAAGCAGCTGGATTTGTTTTGGACATGTTGTGTCTAACACATGTGTCACTTAGACTAGATTAGATTAGATTAGATTAGATTAGATTAGATTAGATTAATCTTTGTCATTGCACATGTTACGGTACAAGTGTAGAAATACAGTGAGCATCTAACATCTAGTGTGAAATATGTACAGATGTACAGGTTGGTAAGTAATGATTAATGTAATGAATAAATAATGAATAATTAATGAATAATTAATGAATAATTAATGAAATCAATAATATGAATATAAATAAACATTACACGTAAAGAGGATTATATACAATGAGTACAATAGTCATGGATAGTGCAATGAAGGAGATATTGCATACAGTGTTTATGAAAAGGTTGTATACATGCATACATACATGTCGAAAGTAAGTGCACCCCTCACATTTCAGCATCTATTTTCGTATCTTCTCAATGGACAATACTACAGAAATGAAACTTGGGTATATTTTAGAATAGTTGGTGTGCAGTTTGTACAGCAGCACAGATTTACTGTCCTCTAAAAATAACAACATACAGACATTATTGTCTAAATAACTGGCAACAAAAGTGAGTAGATCCTAAGTGATATCATCATGTTCATGCAAATTTGTGTATCTTCTATTAGCGCAGTTAAAATTTGGTGCTTTGAATCCAATTCTCTCATACTAACCACTGGATGTTCAACATGGAGGATTTGAGAATTAGAATTGTGGCTCCGCATGAAGATGCCGAAGCTGTAAGAAGATCAGTATCACCCTGAAACTGAGTAACAGTACAGTGATCAGGGTCTTACAGAGGGTTTCACTCAGAACGGACCTCACAAGGGTCATGATTGTTGAATTGATTATTGAAGCCTTTATTTTCAAAAGGTTATATATATATATCTGTCCAAAAAATAATACTAAGAAGAAATAAAGTAAATATTTCTAGAAATGTAAAGCTCTCGAATTATAAACCAGAACTACACGAGGCCATGCATTATAATCGTTTTTCTTTCTTTGTTTTCTCGTGCTCTTGACATAATGAGTTGTTTTCTGTGATGATGCTTCCTCTAGAACATGCTTTTTTTGCTGAATAAACAGAAAAATGAAGTAATAATCACGAGGAAACAATGTTTGCTATGTCAAGACCCCAAAAAAATGAGGTCGTGATGACGAGAAAGAAAAAACAAATGTAATGCGTGGCCTCTTAGGACTTCTGTAACTGAAAAGCCCTCAGGATAAATTCCACATCGTCGTCAACACACACAAATAACGCGAATTGAATGGAGCTTGTGAGATGCTGTGACCTCAGGATTGTGCTGCTGTATCTCTTCAGCGTCTTTCTCCGGGCTCGAGCTGTTCACCGGAAAGAGGCCGAGAGTGCTACGGAACTTCTCGCTCCCCAAAATCCAGCGAAGGCCAGGAAGACCCCAGAAGTGGTTGGCATTACTCCCAGAATGCTTAGCGGCCTGGTGGCCCTACAGGTGACAACAGAGCACATCGTGGTGAGGAAGTGAAGATCCTTTAACTGGCATACTGATGGATGATATAGAGCTGGTTTCCACACATGCTGCCTTCACTCTTCTTTCAACTAGAACATGGCTGTGTGGATTCGCATTTATTCGCATGTACACTATGGAATTTGGAAACTGGGGTGGTAGAAGGTGGAAAGAAACATGGCCACACAGACACATGCACATATTACAACAAAGATAAACCTTGGAGCTCTTAAGCCTGGCCGGTGAACCTACTGGCTTGTTTTTGGGAGGTTTGGAGCTGCTCAGAGAAGCCAAAAGAATCCCCAAGCCCACACAAATGACTCAAGTTCAGACTTAAACCCTGGGAGTATGAGAGGCAACTCTACTGCTACTTATACACCCATGCTGAAAGACTCAATCTACAGTTCTAACACTCTTGTTGGAAATGATCATTTTTCTCTATTGGCAGAAAGTGTGATTTGGTTCATTTTCAAAACCTGTATAAAAGCGGGGCGAAAATATATTTAAATCCACTTGGGAATAAAATTTTATGTAAAACTGGTGAACTAGTCCTGAACGCAATATTCAATTTTATGGTGAATTTTTCTCGCCGGCTCCAAGGGTCCCTGTCTGTTTGAGAAATATTACCTGTAGACCTCAGGTGTCTTCCCTCGGGCTGGAAGTGTAACATGCTTGTGTTGCATACAATAAATAAATTTAATATCAAATTAAATTCTGTTGAAATATTAATGATCTCGCTTGAGTGGGCAAAGGTTTCACAAACATAAGCTAATATTTCATTGCTATGCTGCTCACCTTCCTAAACGTTGCTCAGTCTTGGGACTAAGTGATCACTTCCTGACTTTGGGGCTTATCGTTACACCTACTGGTCAAAAATGGGAACTGCAACAAGTGCAAATTAAGGCCCATTGGGACTTGACTCCCGCTGCCCCACACTTAAGAGGAGCTGTGGTCAACAATGTGTCAGCTTGTCATCATGACATCATTTTTATAAACAAGGCACACATTATGGACATCTACTGACCACTGATTTTATTCTGCATGTTTATTAAACGCTGCTGTTCCTGGAACACAGTCCTTCATCCCCTTTATGGTGGCAGAGCTGTACCTAGGGGCAATTTAGTGTAGCCAATCCACCTAACGGGATAAAACCTCAGAACATGGAGAAGATTCGGAATCACATAAAGAGGCAGTAATCCACCTGAACTGATCGGGATCCAACCAGGGACCCTGAAGCTATGAGGTTGGAATATTAGCATGTTTATTATCCATCCAGTGACACATTTTGCTCACTTGCATTGTGAAATTGAATGCAATCTAGTATTCGATCATGTATTTTTTTTTGTAGGTACTAATAAAAGTAGCAGTTGTTATACATAATAATATGGGCAGAATTTGTGGACCATCAAAGCCATACGTTGTTCTTCCCTCCAAACAATGTTGGAGCAATCAGTTGTAGATCACGTCTCTCCACACTGTAAATAAAAAATTTCCCATCTCTGGAACTTGAGCACAAAGTGACCTCTATGAAGACACTGTTGTTGCTGTGAAGGTTAGAGTGGAAAAACTTGAGGGTCCTGCAAAGAGCACTGACCTCCTCAACCCCACTGAACACCTCTGGGATGAACTGAAACACAGACCACCTGACATCACCGCCTGACCCTTACTAATGCTTTTGTGGCTGAATTGATAAATCAATACCCTCTAAAATGTGGTAGAAGAAAGCCGTCGCAGGAGAGTGGGGATTATTATAAAAGCTAAAAGAAGGTTGTGTCCACCAATGGGAAGAACGTCAACATCCACCAGGGACTCCTTACAGGTAGGCAAGCAAAAATTTCAACATCAGGAAGAATAGAGAGGTATGAATGAGTTGTGAAAAAGAACACAATTGTGTTTGGTACAAAAAACACAATTACAGTCAACAAATAAACAATAAATCTATAGGAACATTAGGCCATTTTTTTGTTTGCTACAAAATGTCGTGTTTTAATTGTTAGATTTTTTTTTTTTTTTTTTTTTTTTTTTTTTGAGTGATTGAACTCCACCACCCTCTGCCCCCCAATCTGGATCTGCAACATCTGGATGATGTTACATTAAATAAAAAAGAAAGAAATAAAGAAAGAAAATAAAAACCCTTGATAAAAATAAGCATATCAAAACCTCCCATGAATAAAATACATTAATCACGTTAAAAGAAAATATTCCACAAGTCGTTTTATCAGAAAAAAAAAAAAAACACCGGCCTGTCAAGTCATTTAAAAAAAAAAAAAAATCACAATAATTCATGAAGAAATGATTTCCATCGTCTGCATAATTAAAGAGCAAGAGGAACGTCCTTGTGATAATAAACCCGAAATGAAAATACATGAAGTCCACTTAGAAATCTAATATATTGGTATTATTAATGAACCAGGGACATCACTGCTCATGGGATCGAGATGGAACAAAAGGCTCAGGACACCAGGTTTTTTTTTTTTTCCCCTCAAGCCAGATGTGGTTCTTCCATAAATTGTTACCACAAATTTGGAAGTCTTTGGATGCTGGAGCATGAAATTTTCACTTTACATGAAATAGGAAACCAAACATGCAATGCACTTGCGCACAAAGTTACATGAAGATCTGCTTTAGAGCTCAGACCTCAACCAGACTGACTGCAGCCCAGACCTCCTCACCTCAAGGTCAAATTTAAAGAGGTTTGAAGGCTTTTTCTTAATAAGGACACATGACCTTCGTTCCTAATCCTGGCACAGGATAATAAATAATAATTCTAATAAAAAAAATACATATAAAAAATATAAAACGTAATTATAAATATTTTAACAAGATGTACGATTATTTGTTAATGATTTAATTATTTAAAGTCTCCAAAATGTGTCAATTTTTCCATTACAATACATTAAACATCTATAAATATTCAGGATGTGAAGAAAAAATAAATAAATAAATCGCAAACTTCCCAGTATTATAGAATAAAATAAAATCCAAATCCAAGAACATGAGAAGGTGGAAAAACGACACTCAGTGTGTTCTGATTTGATCAAATCACTTTATTGTATCAGTGGTTAGAGGTCATAATAATAATAATAAAAAGCCTAGAGTCTAATCGAAGATCATTTGTTTTCTGTGCAGCTTTTTCACCGACATAAAATATAATAATTAAAAACAAAAAAAGGAACAAATCAGCATTTCAACACCTTGGTCTCTTTGTAATAAAGGAATAAAAGAATGCGTCTGTAGTGTACCATAACATGGAGAAGAAAAAGGGAAAGAATTTTGTGTTTATCAAAAGTGCATCTGTTTTTTTTTTTAATTTTAATGCACTTAAAAGGAAACCCGCCGACCAAAACCGATTATAAACCCACAGATAAAGAAGAGTTTACTGTACCGAAACTTACATTAAATCCAAAAGCGATGCTGACGAGACCTTCGTTCCAGTTACAAGACGTAAAAATGTTGTTCGCGCATATTCATAGCCGAAGACACCCGAAGAGTAAAAACAGCTTTACACGTTCCACAGCAAAAAATTCTTATTTCTTTTTTTTTTTTTTTTTTTTTTTTGCAGGAGTAATTAAAAAATGCTCATTGCCTAGGAAATCTGCTTCAAATCTTTTGGCTTTGTTTGTTTGTTTGTTTGTTTGTTTTTTCATCCCCTCCAGGCTTCACACCATCTGAGCTGCCACGAGTACAAAACAATGATATTCACAAAGATTTACACACGATTTCTTTTTAAAAAAAACCAGTAAGATGAAAAAAAAACAAAAAAACCATGCTGGGGCTCGACGTGTCCCGAAACACTTGGAGGAGAAAAAAAAAAAAAAGGAAACATCCACCCAGTGTTTGTAAATAAATCTAAATAAAAAAATAGTATATATAGTATATGTATAAAATCAATATAATTGGAGCTTCTTGTCCGTATTGAATGTAGTACAAGACTTAATGTAGTGCAGCAACTTATTTGAGTGTTTTAAGCTTTAAAAAGGACTGGATTATAAAAATTTATTTTTTTTTTTTCTCATTTTAAAAAGTGTGCATTCCTGCATGGATTATTGCGCTTGCCTTTGTAAAAAAAAAAAAAAAAAAAAAAAAAAAGGCACCTATTATGGTGGTCTTTCCCTGATTTAGAATTTGAGGAGATGATACAGAGACAGAAAGAGAGAGAGAGAGAGAACGGGACACTGAGACACAGAGACGAAACAAGAGTCACATGTGAGGGAGGAACAGCACAGGAGGAGGGCTGGAGGACATGATGGGGTCTGGAGGACATGATGGGGTCTGGGCCATCTCGGAGGTAAGAGCAAAAAAAATAATAAAAAGTGGTCACACGGATGTAGTCAATCGGTCCACAGTGTTATTGACCTCGTTTTTGTTGGAGTCCAGGCCTTTGGCGGCGTTCAGATCGTTGCGCAGGTTCTCCACCGCCTTCTTCATGGTCCTCAGTTCTCCGGGGTGCGGCGTGGCCCGACGCAGTAACGTTCCCTAAAGAAGAGAGGAAAAGACATCAGGGAAACAAAATCAACACTGGAGGGACAATAGGAGTTCCTATTAATGATGCCTGCAAACTATTTCCAAAAACGAGCTCTCATAATTATTCTTCTTCTTATTATTATTCTTATTATTATTTCTGGAAAACGTTTGACTCGTCCCACGCCGTGAATGAGGTCTCGCATCGATCATCTTATTGATGAGATGTGTGCCATGTCGGATTTAAGATGTTCGGATGAAAAATCGCAGCACGGACATCGTTCGACCGACTCGCATCACATCTCTATTCCTCACGGCTCATTCCCACACCGGCAGCAAACTAGACGTGAGTCTGCGGGTCGTCCAGACGATGTACACTAATGCAGAAGGAGCAATCTGCATGCTCTTTATTTAAATATAATCTCTCTCTAGAAAATTTCTGCCACCACCGAGTTCAAATGCGTACACGCATGTAGCTCCCCCTACTGACAGCCTTGTGCAGCTGCATGCTGGTTCACAGACGCCTACCATTTACAATCAGCATGTCAATCAATAGGTTCACAATGAGCTGAGAATTTACACATGCAAACGTGCGTCACAATATTTGCAGACCCTTAGGACAAGGAACAAAATAGAAATTTTATCAACAATTTTTTTTTTTTCACAACCAGAACAAAATGATCAAAAAAGCTATTCATAACGAGTAAGAACATCATGCGGATGACTCGAGGTCCAACAAGTCTCAGGCAGCTACTACACATTTTTGCACATCAATAGCTCATGGACATTTTTCACTGCCAGAGGTATTGTATTTATCTGCTTTACATAATATACATGCTGCACATTTATTTGCATATTTATCATTTGTCATTTCTTCTATTTGCAGTTCTGCTAGATGATTTTGTTGCTGTGTGTCTGTACTACACAATGGAAAGAAAGATAGATAGATAGATAGATAGATAGATAGATAGATAGATAGATAGATAAAGATTTTGAGATTCTGACAGACTACATTTTTCCTAAATATGCAAAAACTACATCCATCCATCAGTAATAATTAGTGTTTTGAGTAATTTCAGTTCAATATCACACTCTCTCTCACACACACACACACACACACACACACACACACACACAGACAGACACACACACACACACACACACACGGAGCAGCGCTCCACTTTCCTCTCACCTCTTTATCATCGTCGTCGTCATCATCGTCTAGGAAACGGATGGTGCTCATTCTGTTCATGGCTCTGTTGTCCCACGTGTCGTCGGCCACATCGTTCACGAGGCTCTCCAAGGCGCCGCAGCGTGCCAGGTTATCGGAGCCTTCACACACACAAAAAACACACAACATAACACAAAAACTCACCTTCCATGTATTCTACATCAAGTGAAGGTGAAACCAAAATACAATGATCTCATCTGAAGAGTTTGCATGAGATGTTCAGCAAAGTAAAAATATCAGATCAGGGATTATAGTTGCTTGTTAAATCCTGACAGACAGAGAGACTTTAACACAAAGTCTGTCTGTCTGTCTGTCTGTCTGTCTGTCTGTCTGTCTGTCTGTC
>JAAIIK010000090.1:929847-940875 GCA_014706435.1 Silurus glanis | reverse complement strand
CTGTCTGTCTGTCTGTCTGTCTGTCTGTCTGTCTGTCTGTCTGTCTGGAAGAGCTTTATGAAGAGCCCGACTTTCTAATTGTCTCGGTCTCCTGTCGTGTATCAGAGCTACATTTACGTACCTAAAGAAACAGGTATGGAATGAATTCTGTACACAGTGGTGGATGGGACGCCCGTGGGGCTTGTGTTTATTAGGGAAGAGTGTTATGTAGGCAGAGATAAGCTCCTTTAATCCGAGCTCGAGAGAGAACGTGCCAGACGAGACCAGAGGTTTACGGCTCATCGTCACATGTAGTTCATTTTTCGCCTTCTATAAGGATGTTACGAGACATGCAAGGAGGAAAATATACTGCATCTGGCAGACATTTAGGCAATGCAAGGTCAAGGCAAGGTCAGTGATGTCTCTAATATACGTTCACAATTATATGTTTTTATGTTGTAGTATAAAATACCCATGTGTAATATACATGAACACTCTTTCTGAGGCACCTTTTTCACTATTGCACGGCTGCTGAGGCAGAAGAACACAGATGAGCACTTTCTCCCCCGTGTCAGGATCCACGTCTGTCTGGAACGTGAGCAGCGGCTGAGACTGATTCTCCGACAGCCAGAGTGCCTTGAGCCTCAGTGTGGTTAGAGACATGGGGAGATACGTCAGCCTGCAAGGAACACAAACCACAACATGCAGACAATGAGCCAAGACTTCATATCAGAAACGCAAGCGAGCACCAGAACGTGTGTTTACGCTTCTAAAAGAAAAAAAAACATTTAACCCACAAAACATTTGGTTTTCTTCATCATCATTAAAAAGCGATCGGAAAAAAGCTATTAATAAAGAGTAAGAACAACTTCAGGACTCCTTCAGCCGCAACAACTCAACGTGGTCATCTGGATTCATGAAAAGTTCTGTATTTTATCGTCCATCACTGTACATCTTAATATTGATGAAACTGTAATGAAGTGTTGAAGATGAGGTTCCCTTTTGAGTCTGGTTCCTCTCAAGGTTTCTTCTTTCTTCCTCATGCCGTATCAGGGAGATTTTCCTTCGCCACAGTCACCTCCGGAACTTGGAAACCAAAACCTGCTCCAGCATGGCAATACCCCTGTGCACAAAGCCAGCTCCATGAAGATGCTTTACACAAGTTGGAAAATGCGGAAGATCTCCTGCTGTAGAGCTTCAACCCTATTGAACAGAATAAATGTGAAGGCTGACTGCACCTCAGACCTTCTCACCACACCTACAGTAGTACCTGAATTTACTCCACTGTGGCTGATGAACACAAATGTCCACAAGCGCACTCTAAAATCTAGTGGAACATCTTCCAGAAGAGTGGAGGGAATTAGAAGAGCAAATTGGGAATAAATACGATGCTCAAAAAGCACATACTGTACTAATGATTTATGTAGAAAATGAATTTTAAACGCATTTGTGTATTTAGTGTGCATGTAAATGAAAGACGGGAAACACAAGGCAGCAATGAATCACCATGAGAAGTTGCAGGAGAATAATCTGAGGTTTGGAGTATTAATGCTGCATCAGTTGTACCTTCATAAACAGTACCTGCTTGTGCTACATAAAACATGCAGAACCCACTCACTGTGTCGTACCTACTAGTGCACTCAGTGTGTTGGATTGCGTGTGTTTGTATTTGTGATGCCAACCAGAGCACGCTGAATATTTGGAGAACGTACAGCTTCTGATTTTAAATCGTTTGAGGGATTTCGAAAAAAAAAAGTAAACAACTGCGTAACCTGTTTCCAGACACATCAAAAACGTGCAGCTCGGTAGCCTGCGAGAGCTCGGCGGGAATTCGCGTCAGACGGTTGTCTCTCACGCACAGCACATTCAGACTGCTGCAGCCGCCGATCTGTCGCAAGAAAAAAGAATGAGACACAAACATGTTAGATGTAATACTGTAGCTGTGGAGAGAAAGGCACTAGAACTACAGGAACGGGGGGGTTGAGTCGGGTTGAGTCAAAAAAAAGTTGCTCTGCATAAAAAGTGTCTGCCAAATGCAATAAAAGCAAATCGTTTTTAACACTTACATTTTATAGGTTAACAAAAGAATTGATAAAAGAATGGAAGGAGTTTATGCGTGTAAAACAGCACCTATCGATTCTATGCTGCTGCTGATTTTAGGAGTAATTATGATGTCACTCTTTCTCCACACACTCACATCTCAGGAATAAATAAGGAGATTTAACGCTCATCTCGGTGAGGATAAAAAAGATCGAAACCAAAAATTGATACAAGTAGGTCAGAAGCGTTTAAGAATTTTAATGCATTACATCTCAGACCGTTAAATGAATTCAGTCTCGTTTCCAGTTTGTGATAGAGAGTCTGTGCTGTGTATACCAGCGTGATGGATTCGAGCCAAAGTGCAGTGTGTGCTATCACTGTGTGAGGTCAGACAAACAGCTGAGCACTGAACAACTCTCATTACACAAACTGAATCGGTGGGACACTGGACTATTGTGTTCTAGTCTGAGAAAATGCTTTCAGATTGTACATTAACAACAACCTCCCAAGTGCATTGGAGCGATATGAGAGATGCCAGAGATGCAGGGATGACCGGTGTGGCAGAATAACAGTGTCATGATGTACCGGCTCAGTCATGACGATCGTCTAAAACACTACGGATCGGTCGGCTGATTAACCGGGTCAATATTCAGCATTTTTAAAATTAATCTGCATGATTGTGCTGCAAATTACGCAGATCATCAGGCAGGTGCATCTGACGCACCAAAGCGTCTGCGCTTGCGTGAGACAACAGAGCTCTCCCATACCAGCAGGTGGCAGTAGTCTGTATCTGGCATCCAAACAGGGAAGAGCTAGAAATGTAAATATATATCAAGCGAGGAACATTTGCACCTGCCGCGATCATTACCAACGAATTCAAGAATGACAACAAGTGTCTGTGATCCCTCTTTACTCTGTCATCGATTTTTTTCTCGTGTGCTCATTTGCTGAGCTCAATAGCCAATCGGCTCTTTCTTTCCCGCCTCCAAAAAAACAGCTGACGGCGTCCGACTAGAGCCGACGGTGCAGAACACACCGAAAAAACGAAACAAACGACAGCTTGGTGTGTCCCAGGTTTTAAGATCCGATACTTCGTTCTTTATCTGGTCTTATATTTTTCATTGGTTAAATATGAGGCTACTTTTGGAGAGAGAATACGAAGGCAATTTTCTGTATCACTTCTTATTAATTAACAGTTATATTTTATGAGATTTCTAAATATCACCATCGGCCAGAGAAAAACCTGTAAACATCTAATTATATAATTATAATATTATATTAATATATCTATAAAACAAAGTAGTAAAAGAAAGAAGTTCACAGTCTATTATACACTACACGTGTAGCAGAACTGTGTCTGTATGCTTCAGCTTTAAGACGTTCTGTCACTAGAACTAAGAGGACTAAACTTGCTCCAGCATGACAAAGCGAGCTCTATGAAGACCTGGAGTGTAAGAACTCTACAGAACACTGACCTCAAACTTAAGGCTGAACCGGCAAGAGGCTGATGCCAAAACTCTTTCACTCACAGGCACAAATCCCCACAGCCAAACTCTGAAAGCCTCTCAGGCCAGTGGAGACCATTACAGAAGACCACTGCCAGAGTACGAAGTTTTAACACAAACCTAAATACCAAACTTTGAAAAGTGTTAAACTCCTCCGAATGGATTTGATCAACATTATATACATTTGCCATGTAACATGTTTTGGAGCCATGGACATTTACATTCTTAAGCTTTCCACCAATATAACAATATGTCCGCATTGAAATTGGTGCTTGGACCCCTAAAACCCACTCTGTGTCTGTGTGTGTGATTTCCACTCCTTTAAAAAAATCAATCAATCAATTAATCAATTAAAGCCTTGGTGACACTTCAGAGTTCACTTTGGGAACCACTGGACCGGGCAAAAGACAAATGCTATCATTCGTTTGTAGCAGAAAATCACATTGGATGGTGGAGCACATGGCACACATGAGCAGCTCCATAATGGCCTTGTGCAGACGGTCAGCCACGACATTAACATGCAGGTGACACACTGACAGGTGACGTAAATAACACGGATTATCAAGTTACAATGGCAACCTCTCAAGGTGTGGGATATACAGTTTAGACTAGTTTCGTAACACGCCAACAGATGGCAGCACAAGGCTGCACACGCAGTCACATGCAGCACCGACCTCCATAAGTCAGTGTGCCAAAAGACATCGTCCTGTGTTCACCAGGAGCCGTGCGCCATGTGCTATTCTGACCACGTGCGTTACCACGTCTGCTATTCTGAACACCCAACCTTTTGGTTTTTCCAGACTCAAGCTCTTGGTAGTTTCCAGCGAGGTCTTTCTTGACATGATATCACTTTCGCACCCACCCTACTCGCCAGATTTAGCTCATGTGGGCTTCGCCCTCTTCCCGAAGATGCAGCTCAAGTGGGCCGTTGAACACAATCCAAACATTGTGGAAGCTATTGAAGAAAAACTATTTCCGACATTTCGCTTCAAACTTGAACCCAGTTCAAGTAACTCCACATAAATCCTACAAGCATTCAAGCATTCATTGCACTTGAGATATAACTCACGAATAAACGAGAAGATGAACGGATTGACAACAACCTGAAAAAAAGACTCCACCACTCAGTCTGTAGCTGTATGAGAATGATGAGTGTCTTGAGAATTCCCAGACCGGTCAATAAAGTCCTGGGAGTTCAAGATGTGGACAGACCCTGGGTGATTACAGAGGGAATTTATCTCCCCTCTCTCCCCTCTCTCTCTCTCTCTCTCTCTGCTGTTCTGGACCTTAAACGACCCCAATTAAGGTCTTTTCACTTCCAGCGATGAGACGCTCTGAGTAATTATCAATAACATTATTGACTGCAGCATTACAATCATTTATACACAATCTGTGCACTTTAAACCCCATTAAACCCCATTATAAAGTGTAATTATACTCAGACTTACAATGAAAGTCAGTAGGAGTAAGACAGAATACATGTGTGTGAATGAGAGGGAGGGCAGTGGAGGGGTGCGGTTGCAGGGAGAAGAGGTGGAGAAGGTGGAGGAGTTCAGGTACCTGGGGTCAACAGTGCAAAGTAATGGAGAGTGTGTTAGAGAAGTGAAGAAAAGAGTGCAGGCAGGGTGGAGTGGGTGGAGAAGAGTGATAGCAGGAGTGATTTGTGATAGAAGAGTATCTGTGAGAGTGAAAGGGAAAGTTTATAGGATTGTGGTGAGACCTGAGATGTTGTATGGATTAGAGACAGTGGTATTGAGTAAAAGACAGGAGGTGGAGCTGGAGGTAGCAGAGCTGAAGATGTTGAGATGTTCGTTGGGAGTGACGACGATGGACAGGATTAGAAATGAGTTTATTAGAGGGACAGCGCGTGTAGGACGTTTTGGAGACAAGGTGAGGGAGGTGAGATTGAGATGGTTTGGACATGTGCAGAGGAGGGACATGGGGTATATCAGTAGGAGAATGCTGAGGATGGAGCCACCAGGAAGGAGGAAAAGAGGAAGACCAAGGAGGAGGTTTATGGATGTGGTGAGGGAAGACATACAGGTAGTGAAGGTGAAAGAGGCAGATGTAGAGGGAGAAGCCAAAAGAAGAAGAAGACTCAGCCTTACATACAGAGGAAGATTCAGAGCTTTGTGTCAAGATCTCACACACACACACACACACACACACACAAATATCTCATCTGTACATTTAAGCAGTTGAGGGTTGAGGGCCATGCTGGAGGACCCAGCAGTGCCATTCTGGTAGATGACCCATTTGAATCAAATGGTTCATCAGACGCATAAATAAAGTTGTGTGTGAAACGTTGCGTACCTCTTTGGGTAAAGATACCAGGCGATTCCGGTCACAGTTGAAGTTTGAGAGTTTCTTAAGCTTTCCAATGCTTCTTGGCAAACTCTGAGGGAAGCAGATATAAAATCACTTATATCCAGAACCTGAACCTTTCATGTCTTTATTTATTGAAAGAGTAACAAGTAAATGAACCCCTGTAAAATAGATAAAGGCTGGAAAGTGAAATGAGGTTAACCCCAAGGCCATGGTCATCTAGAGTAATCATCTAACAGCCCTCTCTAAGTGCCCTCATGCCCCATTAAGATCCTGCACCAAAATGAAAGTGAATTTTCAAAATAATGAAAAATATTTGAGTGTCAAATGTAGGGCACGTTAAACACGTCACTACGGGTTTTTTTTCCCCCGAATGTGGAATGTGTGTGTAGCTCACCACCAGCTGGTTCTCAGTCAGCACCAGTTCTGAAAGGTTTTCACACTCGCCGATGCTCTCGGGCAGTTGGACCAGGCGGTTCTGATCCGCTTTCAGTATGGAAAGGCGTTTTAATTTTCCTGCAGGCAGACACGAGACATGTGGGATTAGAGCTTACATAAAAGGTTTCAGGAGATATTTTCAGAGCACATTTAGAGATGGGGGAGATGGAGGTCATTAGGCTAAAGCAAAGCCATGTGTTAGACTGGATCATTTAAACACTCTCACTGTCAGGCTGAAGGACACGATCCCTGTAAGATCCTGTAAGAACTGCTGCTACTGTATATTCCACTGTATTGTTTTTTTTTTTTCATGTATATAAAATCCTGTCCTCCGAATGTAGACTTTTTCCAGTATTCTACTGAATCATTTCTGGTAATGTCCCAAATCATCAGATGTCTTTAGTCACAATGGAGCTCAGTCTGTCTCAGAGGAAGACGTCAGACTCTTCACGTCACATTATACATTCTGAGAGCAATTCTTCCACAAAACCACAATTTCACCTTCAAAACACATTTCAAAAGAAAAACATTCTTGAAAATGAATTATGTGCCAAGTTAGGTTCCTATTAAATCTGGATTAAAAATAATAATAATATCAATCAATTAATTGATTAATTAATTATTTAATTGATTGATTACACAACTAATTAATTTACAATAATAATAATAATGATAATGATAATAATAATAATAATAATAAATGACGTACATCTGGCAGAATGACATCATATACTACTGTATTTTAAATCAAACATTGAACACACACACACACACACACACACACACACAGAGACAGACAGACAGACAGACAGACAGACACAGACAGACAGACAGACACAGACACACACACACACACACAGACAGACAGACACACACACACACAGACAGACACACACACACACAGACAGACACACACACACACAGACAGACAGACACACACACAGACAGACACACACACACACAGACAGACAGACACACACAGACAGACACACACACACACAGACAGACAGACAGACAGACACACACACACACACACACACACACACACACACACAGACAGACAGACACAGACACAGGCATCTTCTGAGCCAAAAGCCTGACCTATGCCCTCTGGAAGGGAGTCGATGAGGTTCTGTGACAGACAGACAGACAGACAGACAGACAGACAGACAGACAGACAGACACACACACACACAGACAGACACAGACACACACACACAGACAGACAGACAGACACACACAGACACAGGCATCTTCTGAGCCAAAAGCCTGACCTATGCCCTCTGGAAGGGAGTCGATGAGGTTCTGTGACACCAGCAGGTCGGTGAGTGAGAGCAGGCATGCCATCTCCTCTGGTAGGTGCTCCAACTTGTTCTCAGAAACATCAAGACAGAGCAGGTTCTTCATACAACCTAGCTCCTGCACAAAACAAAATACACACAGTCTGTGTTTAGAGCTTCCCACAATCCAGGGAGTGTAATCTTTCTTCTAAGTATATAAAGTCTTCGTTACAATAAATGTGCAAACTAATACAGAGCGCGTTAAAAGTGAGGTTTTTTGAGACACATTCATGTTGCTTTTATTTATATGCAATAAACTCATTAAAGGCTGAAAACATACAAGAATTGGACAGGGAATGATTTGTGTCTACCAGAAGAACTTGAGTAAGTTGGAGATGCGGAGAGAAGATGTGATCAGACTGCCTCACCCCCACAGTCACACATGGAGATGGAAGCTTGATGTTTTGGGATTGTTTTGGAGCAGGGAAGGATGGAGATTTATTCCTCATTGGAACCAACTTCACCGGAAAACAAGACAAGGAGCCGAAGCGTACGTCGTAGCTCACCGCAACTAAATCCTGCTGAACTGCTCTGGGATGAGGTGGATCGTAAAGAAATCTCCAACTAGTGAAGAACATCGTCGGTAAGTTTAACAAAAGGCACGGCAAAGTATTTCAGCTGAACGTTTGGAGAAATGAAGGTTTGGAGAAATGAACTGTCCGGGTGCTGAAAGCGTGTAAAGCTGTTATTCATGCTGAAGGAGGATGAAAGTGAAGTGGAACATCTGGACATTTATAGGTTTGTTTGGTCAAATTTTCAAGTTTGTTGAATAGAAACAAAAGGAACATGTCTCTGCAAAACATTAAAGACTAGGTGTTTTCTGACTTTACTAACACACATGTAGCTGAATGAGTCTTCACAGAATCTAATGGAACATCTTCCCAGAAGAGTGGAGCTCATTATAACAGTAGGATGGGGACTAAATGTGGAAGTTAAAAAAGCATAAACAAATGTTATGATTAGGTGTCCACAAACATTTCTCCATATATATGTGTGTGTGTGTGTGTGTGTGTGTGTGTGTGTGTGTGTGTCTCAGTTCTAGCAACTGAACAACTGCAATGATCTGTTTTGGCTTACAATGCCTTAAAGTCTAAAGCTAATGCTTCCTTTTCAAACCAAAACAATGTAATGAGATGATTAAGTTCTGATTAGTCCAATTCTTGCAAAGAGTAAACACATCTGTTTAACAGCTGCATGTTTGTTTTTGTGTATTTGTGCTGGTGCTTCTCAGCAAAGCTTTTTTCTTTAGCACTTGAACTTCTCTTCCATTTCTATGTTTAAAGTTTGTTTCGAAACCTGACGTGTGTTTCACTAATTTAAATGTCAGATCTTTTTTCTCACTTGATGGCTGTTTTGTCAGTCTTTGGGTGTCTTTTTATGTTCGGTACCAAAGTTTTATTGGGGGGAATTTGTAGAAAAGCAGAGAAAATTATTACGACCACGAAAACATGTGAAACACCAGACTGAGGATGGAACCCGAACCAGGAACCCTGGAAATGGAAGGCAACCAAATTTTATATCATCCTTAAAAACGAATGCTGCGATTTCCTAAAAATCGAGACTACTGAATTAAACGCCAATCGCACTAAAACCAGACACAATAGCAATAATGAACGCTTTACCTTTGGTAATTCCATCAGCTGGTTGCCGTCCAGCCACAAGTCCTTCAAGCTCACAAGGCATCCTATTGTCTCAGGCTAAAAGGAATCAGTGTATAGAGAAAAGGTTAAACAATCAGCAGCCTGCACAGGAATGCAGAACCATGCAAAATATTAGCGAACTGGCATTCTAGTCTCGTCTGGTTCAGCACATTGCTGTCTCCGCTGAGTCATAAACATGGGAATTTTACCAAACATGCAAGAAAGGTGAAGCAAACATGAAAGAATTTGTTTTTAATCAAAGAGCTGCTTGAGATGGAATTCCAAAACTTACAGAATAAATAAAAAAGATCTGGGGGAAAATAATAATAATAATAATAATAATAATAATAATAATAATAATAATAATAATAAGGGGTGTAACGATACACATATACGTCCCAAATTTCTTTCGGTACAGGGCTTTCAATTCTTTACACACGTGTACCGAATAATTTTGTATTATTATTATTAATAAACTTGAGAACATACACAACAATGCCAGGGGTATAAAAAAGAAACTGGATTTAGCGCAGTCACTGTGGCTGCGTACCAGAAATACGATTTGTTTTGCACAAGCATGAAAACGCAAAAAAAAAGCGTGATGGATTCTTTAGCGTTTTATGTCCAGCTTCAAGAATTTCACTTAAACAAATGTAAACTATTTAAATACATTTTCCCATTTATTTGATTTTATTTAATTAATTAATTTAATGATACAATTTAATCAGTATAATAGAAAAGTGTATTGCATTTATTTGATTTATTCTATTTTATTTTTTATAATTATAAAATATTATTTATATATTATTTAACCAAGCAGGCATTTTATTTGACATTGTTTTAAAAATTTAAACTGCTGATGTTCACAAATGTTAATAATAACAAACTGCGTGAATTAAAAACGACAAGCAATTTTATGTTTTGCATTTTTTTCCCCCTTTTGTCTACTGTTACACCCCTAAGAATAATAATAATAATAATAATAATAATAATAATAACAATAATAATAATAATAATAATAATAATAAATACCAGATTATACAGCTCGTTGTTCCCTACATCAAGTTCTTCCAGTTTGTGTAGTTGGGAAAGAGACCTGACAACAGAGAAAAAGTACAGAATCAGTGACGATATGATATAAAAAGATAAGATAAGACATTATTCGCCCCACAGTGGGGAAATTTCCATGTTACAGCAGCAAAACAAATGTGCAGATGTGCAGCAGCTACAGTACAGTATATAAATACAAAAGAGAAAACAATACTATTAGTAGTATTTACACTATCAAACAAACAAACTGGTCAAATCAGGTCAAATTACAGTGTTTAAATTGTTATTACACAGATACTATTGCAGAGCATAACTGTTTCATACAGGAAGTGAGAGACGTTCTCCAGCAATAAAGATAGTTTAGCCACCATCTTCCTTTCTTCCACCTCCTCTACAGTGTCCAGGGGAATCCCCAGAATTGAGCTGAACTTCCTGATCAACTTGTCCAGTCTCTTCATGTCTGTAGTAGAGATACAGACACCATAGAAGATGGCTGAGGCCACCACAGAGTCAAACAAGATCTTCAGCAGGGCTCCATGCACTCCATGAGTCTCCTCAGCAGAAAGAGTCTGCTCTGTCCTTTTTTATTACTTGTTTTTGTATTAATCTGTAATCGGTCCAGTTTGCTGTTCAGATCAACACCCAGGTATTTATAAGAGTCCAAACACACACACACACACACACACACACACACACACACACACACACACA
>JAAIIK010000090.1:911501-927506 GCA_014706435.1 Silurus glanis | reverse complement strand
ACACACACACACACACACACACACACACACACACACACACACACACAGGTTTATAGCTGTGATTTTATAGCTATAAATAATACCTTCTCAATCCCCGGCGATGGGTTTAGTGAGTCAGACTGAGAGTTCAGCGTGATTATGAGAGAAAAATTCATGAAACCATTTGCTTTCGAGATATAACCCTAGCAGCTACCGCAACGTTCTTACAAATCCTGGTTTAACCTGGTGCTGGATTCGAACAATGAAGGAAAAAAAAAAAAAAAAGAGCTCAGGTCATCCTAAGGCTTCAGGGGAATGCACCATGAATCGGATTTTGTCTCATTGGAATAAAAGTAGATGTAAATTTTACTGTCGATTTTCAAAGTCAAATCCAATTTGGGCAAAAAAATCCAGCTTCATGGATCACTGCTCATCAGATGTGGTCCTACAGCGTGAACCGGATTTCCCATTGTATTAATGAGGCACAATAACAAGAACAAAGTCAACAAAACAGCGTGACGAGAGAGCAGAAGGGTTCGGTCCTGTTGTGTACCAACAAACATACATGTCTGTGTGGTATTTCTTCTTCATCCAACGTTGGCAGAAAACCAGGAGAACCCTACAGTTCAAGGCAAACCTGCTATTTTAACAGGGGTGTGTAGACTTTTGATTGTATACGTTACTATACACATGAATTACACTGTGTAACAAAAGTATTTGGACACCTGACTTTTCCAGCCAGATCACAGCAGTATAAACACACTGACGAAAATGTTCCCTTCACTTGAACTAGGAAGATCCATGAAGATCTACTTTACATGGGTTGGAGTTGAAGATCTCCTGATATAAAGCTCCAACCCTCTTAAACATGGCGAATGTGGACGTTGACTGCACCCCAGGAACCTCCTCATCTCACCTACAGCAGAACCTGACGTTTCTAACATCCTAATAGCTCAATGAATCTCCACACATCTCCACGAGCATGTGTCCATATCATCTTCAGATCTAAGCAGTCACGTCCTCGTTGGCAGCCCGACTCTTTCCATACGCACATCCTGACAAACCTTGGATCACTTCATTACGCTTTAAACGCCTCGGTTAGGATTTACTTTCCTGCATTTCATGTGTCTGCAGCAAACTCGTCGTTTGTCTGTCAGTTTTGCAGGATTTGTACTCTGGTTTCTGTTTCCTGTCTGTCCCTGCCTCTCACTCCGACACTCTTACGCTCATCATTCCATGGCTCTGTTCATTTCCTGTGTAATTTCCGCTCACTTCTTTGCCCTATCTCACATGCGATCAGACGGGAGCCTCTGACAATTTGCTTTTTTTTTCTAAGAACCGCTCTACTTCAGGCCCTCACATGAGCGGAGTGTGTGTGTGTCGGCGTACCGATGTTTCGCGGCAGATTCGATGTTATTAGGGATAGTGCGCGATATGGGAGATGTTTCATCGTCATAATGAAATGTAAGATTATTCATTTGATCGTGTGTGTACTCCAGCGTCGCTTCCAAACCAGTTAACGCACTTATTATTCCATTTAAAGCCGTATTAGTAGAAAACTATTTCATTTTTTTTGTGTCAAAGATACAAAAGGGCTGGACGATACATTGATGTAAATGTGATATATTGATATCGATTATTTTTTGGTCTATCGTTGGTATGTTGAGGATTTTTTTTTTTAAGTCATGGAGTTTGCTTTGTGCACAGGAGCATTGTCATGTTGGAACAGGTTTGGGTCTCCTAGTTCAAGCGATGGGAAAATTTCATGCTACGACATCCAAAGACGTCCGATACAATTGTTTGCTGTCTTTTTGCAGATCTGTGTAGGGAGATTCTGTGCTGTGGGTTTTTCCCTCGACATTCGGGCGGAAAGTGAAGGGAAACATGGACTTACTTTCCAATGTTATCAGGAAGCGCTTGTAAAGAAATGTCATTGATGGACAGACATGTTAGATTCCGCAGTTCAGCAAAACTCTCTGGCAATCTGGGGGAAAGAGAGAGAGAGAGAGAGAGAGAGAGAGAGAGAGAGAGAGAGAGAGAGTCCATTTAATGAAATAAAATACAGACCTTATAAAAGGTTATTTGTTGAAGTGAAACCACTGATATATTGAGATTAATTGGAATTAGTGAAAGAATATTAAAAATGCAAACAGATAATGTTGGAAATCGTCTGTGATTAAAGCAACAAACAGGAAAAAATGAAAAAAACGATTCCTTGCTGTTCTACACTGATAAGTCAAAATAATCTCGAAAAAATCCAGAAAAATTATGTATACAACTGATTCGGCTCTAACAACACAGCAGAGCACACAAACAACACTGATGATAAAAACAAAATCGCAAAACATTTTCATAAAATTATTCATTAAATGTTAAAAATTAAGTTTTATTAAACAGAACAAAGTCAGTGAGAGTGTGAGTGCACTACAGGACGCCCAGGCAGGTCACAGGCCCATTACAGCTCCATTAACACTGAAACACACACACACACACACACACACACACACACACACACACACACACACACACACACACGCGGTCCACAGCGCAATCAGCACGTGTGCTCGGCACTTAGAGTGCTAATCATGCTAAAAGTAGCAGCAATCACGTGAATAAACCAAACGCCATCGCTCTCCAAAACACAGAAAGAGAACTGATGAAAAGACCGAACGAATGAACCGAGGGATTCAAAACGGAGAGAAATGAAATCGAACATAGAGATGCAAAAAAAAAATCAAATGCACCAAAAATTAAGAAAAGAACAACAAGCATAACGAATCATCTCGTTTTAATCGTAATCAAATACTGAGAGATTTTTATTCAGTCACCTCGTTAAAGGGTTCCCGCTGAAGTCTGCTACCTGAAGAGCTTTGCAGTAAGAAATGTTTTCTGGAATCTCGATAATATCTGCAGAAAATATAAAAAAAAAAGCAAATGTGTTACAGAAGTAAGTAATAAAGAGGGCAGTTACCTCATTTCCTGTACGGTTTCAATCTAATCATGAACACGGAGCATCTGAACGCAGCAGGGAGTGGACACGCGATTCAGAAGCAGGGCAAAGTTCTAATGAGTTATAAATGTTTAACTTAAGCACTTCGGCAAAAAGTGACAAGAAACTAAACGGACTCGAAGGAAACAGATGTTTAAATGTGTTCCAGCTGACGCAGGAAATTCGGGTGTGGCCAAACATGGAGTCCGGGTTATAAAAACTGCTGTATGAAACACTACATGGACAAAAGTGTTGGGACACCTGACCTTCTAGTGGTTCTTCTCCAAACTGGTACCACAAAACCGGAGGCACACAATTTTCCATTCACTTGAACTAGAAAACCAAAACCTGTTCGAGCATGCCAATGAGCACAAAGCCAGCTCCATGAAGATCTGCTTTACACGGGTTGGAAAATGCGGAAGATCTCCTGCTATAGAGCTCCAACCCTATTGAACAGGATGAATGTGAAGTCTGACTGCACCTTAGACCTTCTCACCACACCTGAATTTACTGACATCACTGTGGCTGATGAACACAAATGTCCACAAGCGCACTCTAAAATCTAGTGGAACATCTTCCAGAAGGTATAAGAGAAAATTGGGACTGAAATGCGATGCTCAAAAAGCACATACTAATGACCAGGTGTCCACAAACTTTTGGCAATATAGCGTGTGTATAGCGAAAAGGCTAATGATCATCACGGCCATGTCACCAGGAAAGAAATGATAATAAAAAAATAAATAAAGAATAATAATAAAAATAGAGGAGATGCAAAAATACAAACAAGTGTATGAGAACCCAACAAAACCACCCAAGAGGTCTGAGATATAACTTCTATATCCATGTGGTGAAGTATGTTATCATCTTGAAAGACCAAGGAACCAAATTTTGACAATAAATCTTTGGTATAAATTCAGCAAAAGAACATCACATGCACATGGAAGCATGGTGGTGGAAGTTTAATTCTACAAGAGGTCTGAGAAACCTTTGATAGACAGATGATGATTTTTTTGGGTCCACTGTAAATTGTGTAAAACTGTGTGTATGGATGAACAGTACGAGTGGAAACGTGGGGTTTCTCTTACCGTTTCTGGAGACATCGAGCTCTACAAGCTGCATGAAGTTAGCGATGTCAGGAGGAAGCCTCTGGATCTCGTTGTCGCTCAGGCCCAGCTTTCTCAACTTCACCAGCTGGAAGAATTGCTGAAAAACAACAAGTGTACGTTGAGACTTCACAATAAACCATAAAACCTAATCCTGTTCTCCGGCTTGCACTTTTATTCAGATCATTTCTTCTACTGTTTAAAAGCTAAAGTCATGAGCGATGTCTCTCTTTACAAACGGATCTCAATTTTATTGATTTTTTTGTCAAAGTACGTAGCACAGAAACCGTAAGTATAAATCAGCTTAAAGTGTATTAGCAGAGACTGAAACACACTAATCATACATTCAAAAAAACTCTGGAACGCACCAGGTGCACTGGCAAACCCGTCATCACCCCCGTAAACATCAAGCCATTCAAATTCCACATCCAGTGAACAGAGAAAGAGAGAGAGAGAGAGAGCAGAAAACTACTGAAAAATGTCTTTAGACAGGCCACAATCGATTCCTTTCCCAAAACAAACAGTTTAGCAATTAGGATTGTCCAGTGGCCTGGAAAAAAACTCTCGCCCCCCCCCCCCCCCCCACGCCTCCCCCTCCACCCCCCCCCTCCCCTCCCCCCCCCTCCCTCTCTCTCGCTCTCCCCCCCTCTCCCCCTCTCTCTCTCTCGCTCTCCCTCTCTCCATCCAACTGCTGATGTAATCGCCCATTTAACTCCTGCTCTGCCCCACTTCCTACAGGCTTAATCACAGATACAGACGTGACCTGGCTTCTGTTTCGAATAATAAAAAAGTGAATGACAGGAAACGTGTAACGAAATCTCACAAAGCCATTCAGATACCCGACGTGTAGGAACCCGCAGGCCCAGCGTACGCTCGGGTCGATAATAAGGCATGTTCATTATTCATTAGGCAAACATCCGGAAAGTGAACTATAACAAAAGAAAAGAAAAAGGAACCCAAAGAAAAAGAGTAGCATCACTCTGATGCATGCACTTCCTGTTTGTCAGTGAAATACAGAACACCATTACCAACACCTAGATGAGGCGCAGGTACCCTTTTGAGTCGCAAGGTTTCTCTCACACAATCTCAGGGAGTTTCACGCCACGGTCACGCGTTAGGGGTCAACTTACAGACTAATTCATAAATGTCAAATTTATATTGGTAATGTTTTTATTTCTTCAAAGCTGCAATGAGAGTGTTTATTGTTAAACAGAGTAAATTAATAATAGAATAATAGAGTAGATAAATCTTTCGGCTTCTCCCATTAGGGGGCGCCACAGCGGATCATCCGTCTCCATCCCCCCTGTCCTCTACATCTGCCTCTTTCACACCAACTACCTGCATGTCTTCCTTCACCACATCCATAAACCTCCTCCTTGGTCTTCCTCTTTTCCTCCTTCCTGGTGTCTCCATCCTCAGCATTCTCCTACTGATATACCCCATGTCCCTCCTCTGCACATGTCCAAACCATCTCAATCTCACCTCCCTCACCTTGTCTCCAAAACGTCCTACATGCGCTCTCCCTCTAATAAACTCATTTCTAATCCCGTCCATCGTCGTCACTCCCAACGAACATCTCAACATCTTCAGCTCTGCTACCTCCAGCTCCACCTCCTGTCTTTTACTCAATGCCACTGTCTCTAATCCATACATCATCATAGAGTAGATAAATAAAATAGATTATATTTGAGTATTTGAATGAATATGAATGTCCAAAATCTTCACAAAATCTAGTGGAACATCTTCCCAGAAGAGTGGAGCTCATGATAACAGCAAAAATAAATAAATACATAAATGTGGAATTGGAGGCTCAAAAAGGTCCAAACTGATGCTCAGGTGATGAACTTTTGTCATAATTTTTCTATTGTTTTTTTTTCCAGTGAAAAGAGGACAGAAGAAACACTTCCTGTGTAGAACTAGGTTTTTTTTTTTTTTTTTGGAAAACAATGATGTCAATATAAAACTGAAAGAGTGACAGAGAGGTGAGGAATGAGAAATCCGTAAGTGAAAGTAACGAGAAAAAACAATTAAAATTGACAGTAAAAACAAAAGATTTATGACGGCAAAAACGTTACTATTTTTAACCGGCATCAGACATAAAAAAAAAAAAAAAAAAAGTAAATGATGAAAAAGTGTGAGGTGTTTTTGATATGAAGGTGATGTTCCATAACAACTAGCTAATCACATGCTCAGCGCTAATCAAACCTGGCAACCCGGCATTAGCAAAGAAACGCATCGCTGCTTGATGTTAGCAAACGAATGAAACGTATCTGAAGATGATTTTTTCAGATGGGGTGGAGAGAACAGGACGTCTCGGCCTCGTGCCACTTACAGTTTTGCACGTTTTTCTTGCTAACGTGCCGAGATACATCAGCAGAAGCTCCTGCAAGAAAACTCGAAGACTTTCTTGTCTCTCCCTGTTACTCGTATAAACTCGGCACAGACTTCTGCTCGAAATCACATAATCTTATTACAATAAAGACGTCAAAGTTCCTTCTTCCTTACTAACAACTGAAAAGAAATGGACGTCGTTCCTGCTTTTTAATGGGGAACTTATTGGATTATTCTGTCAGTAAATTGTAGAATTTTCTAAAAAATGAGCAGGAATTCTTTTGCATGAAATACATAAGAAAAGTGAAAATAAAAACAAGACAGAAGAGGTTGAGCTGATGATCATGTGATCTCCATCCTGCTTGTTTGCTCGGTATTTTATTGTCTTCTTAAACCACTCTGTGTGGGCGTGACGTAGTGACGTGACAAGTTTGGACATTTTAAGTTTGTGTTGTCAAATCAAACAAAAAGGCTGAAAATGCTGTGAAGGTTCATGAGTCAGAAACACAGTGTGTTATATGGTATTAAATTGTTTTTGGGCAGTAAATATAATCATAGTGATTTTTTAAAATGACCCAAAATAATGTCACACACTATGCATCATCATATGGAGATTATAAAGCTATAAAACAGTTGCCATGCAGCAACGCGTATCTGTGGAATTGATATTTCAGTCCTGTAACAATCCACACATCAATAAAAGTGGACATGGATACTAGAGGATTATCAATAATAAACAGGGCGACGTCAACACCAGTGGTACCAACACAATTTCATAGCATCACTGCGCCGTCGGATCTTCTGTTCAAATCCAAAATCTGCTAAATTCGTTCACTAAATGGTGAAAACACCATAAAACCCTTACAACAAAAGTTTAAATAACATATGTGATGCACAATACAGCTATTTGAAACAGCTAAAGGAGCACAAACTTCCACAAAATTTAGTGGAACATCTTCCCAGAAGAGTGAAGGTCATTATAAATTCAGATTAAATGTGCAACAGGATGTTCAGAAAGATGTCCACATATAAATCTCCTTGATATTGTTTGGAGCGATATTCAAGAAACGTTCAAGCACTTGTTCTTGACCAAGACTTCTGGAAAAAATGAACCATATCAGCAGTATCCTGAACAGACCTCCAGCACTTCCTGTGCAAGAAATGGACATCCAGGTGACTGTGTGTGTGTGTGTGTGTGTGTGTGTGTGTGTGTGTGTGTGTGTGTGTGTGTTAAAGAATGCATTCTTTTCCCCAAAGCACAACAGATCCACATTTTTGCTCCGAAACTGTTCGTAGGTACAACATGCAGCACTAATCTTGACAAACCGAGCACATGTAATCTTTGTAAGTCTTCTGTGTAATTCAATCCCACGAAGCGTCACAGGTCTCCGTGTTGAAAATCGTTGCGACGGATGTCAGACAAAAATCTCACCTGCCCTGTTCGTCAAGCTCGGCCTGCGAGTTTTACAGTCTCCTGAGAGACACCGCACTCCCGTAGCGCACCAACAACAACAGCAAGACCACAATACTCTCACACTCGCACTCTTTAACAATAACATTCTAATAAAACCACGCAAATTTCCATTCTACTGCAGAAACTGACCTCTTTCTTGAGATTTTGCTGACCAGAGCACCGTTTCCGAGCAGCACAGCGACTGTGTACGCGAATATTTACAACTTACATCGAGAAAACAACAATCTAGCTTTTGTTTCAAGTCTAAAAGCGTACCGCTAAATACATTAACAGATTTCTGAGGTCGAGATTTAGGATTAAAGAGAAGCTAGAGAATGTGAGGAACACTGGCACATTCTGGGGTTTCAGCTATAAAGCAAAAAAAATAAAAATACGTTAAAGGAATCAGTCACATACCAACCTTTTACAAAACCTGAACATTTCCTGTTATATATGAAGCAAATCTGAATGAACCAAGCAGACGAATCTGCCATGAACCAATCTAGTGTTTCTTGTTTGCCTTAAAATATACATGAAGGCTATTGGGAGAGGACAAAACATCATACACAGATTTGACCTTGTGATAACCTTGACCCTGTTTTGAATTCAGTCGTGTATATAAACTTCACGTTCTAAAGATATAATGTTTACAAAGATGGACGACACAAAAACACACTTTTCCGTCATAGTATCAGATCCAGAGCAGATGTTGGACCAGGTTATGAATTAACTCAATGCTTCCATAAATCACTGAAACCGCTCAGGAATGTTTTTTGTCATTGCACCACGATAAACATTTCAACCAGACATCTATGCTTTCACGTGATGTGATATGTGGAAATTAAAGCAATAATATCAGAACGGCATGAAGCCACAGAACCTCGTGCCATTTAGAAAATCATGTCCTATTTATGTAGACAAAACACGTGTGTTTATTTGTCAAATCTTCCGTTATTTAGTCTACGTGTCCACGTCACTGAGGCCGTGTCCACGTCACTGAGGCCGTGTCCACGTCACTGAGGCCGTGTCCACACTAATACGTTTTCTTTAGAAATTTCTGACCGTGTGTAAAAACGGAGGCTTACGAAAAAGATGCAACGAGATGCAAGAGAAAAAACGTTTTGCTCACGTTTTCAGACGTTTCAGTGCAGATGTGCAACTTTTGAGACGCGACTAAAAACGGAAGTGTGGACGCGGAGAGTTTTTAGACGAAAACGTCTAAAAAACAGCTTTAGGAAAGCACTCGTTGGTTTGTGGCTATAGAACAAATCTGTAAACATTAAGGCTCTAAGCTACGATGCTCTATAAACAATCTAAACTGACTCACCATCGATTTATCAATCGCTCATACGGATCAATAACATCATTCTGCACTTCATTCAGCTTCTTATCCGAGTGTCTACAAAATTCAATGCTAATTAAATTAGCAATTAAATATAAACTAGCGGTGATGCATTTTTTCGGGTTTTCGGAGTTTTAAGATACACAGATTATAGGTTTAAAAGACGAGAGAAACAAGACGAGCACAGGAAGAATGACAGAAAGAAAACTATACTTATCCCCGACAAGGCAATCGCTGGAGCACACCGCAATTTTAAATGAAAAAAATTTAGAGAATATAAAGAGCTGCAGAGGGAAGGAGCGATCTGAACAGGGTTATATCAAGTTCAAGGCTCATCAGGGAAAAAGAAGGAGACGTGAGGCCCATCAAAAACCTCGACCAAGTGGTTTATCTACTGGTTACAATCATTTAATACAAATTCTACACACTTTCTAAAGAGTAATGTTTCTGAGTAACTTGGATGATAAATGGATGGATGGATGGATGGATGGATGGATGGGTGGACCAAAAGCCTGAAAAATAGATTTGGTTCGATAAATTTTTTCAGAAGGTCAGATGAAGGTCATGCTTTAAAGCAGGTCTTAAAGTAGAGATGGTGTAGACGCTGATAATAAATCAATAAATCATTCACACGTCTTAAATGTTTTTATCCTGCATCAGGCTTTATAAACCTTCATAACCTTTTCATAAACTGCATTAGGCTTCATAAACGTACAAATACCGTACTACAAGACTTCTGTCTGTCTATACACAATACACACGTAATTTCATCCCATCTTCTTGTATTATAACCAGGGCTGAAAAGATTCCCCGAGTAACTCGAATACAAATTATTTGCCTCAATGCTTCGTTTAGTCACTATGTTTCCCCACGGACAATTATTACTGACGCACCACCCGCTAAACTCTGGAGCGCTCTGGACAGGTAACACAGAAGACTGCAGAAGAAAAAAAAATGGAGAGACGGGGAAAAAAAACCAGCGAGGTTCGAGGAGAAGATTCAGGAAAAGGAAAACTACAAAGTTTCCAATGTTTGGAATCATTTCAAACTAAAACAAAGAAAACGGTTACTGGTTTTTGGAGCAATTAGAAATAGATTTGTATTTTGATGTAATACGGCAGTGAAATGCGCTAAATGGGTTTAGTTAGTTCGGTAGTTTAGTGAAGCTGCAGCCCTGCTTATGAAGGTGTTTTATTATAAAGAGGGGAAAAAAAAAAAACAAGAGCACGGTTTTGACTGGAAATGAAGCGTTCACTCGACAGGCCTTGAAAGAACAAACGAACAAACTCTCTGCTCTGTGCCACTCCTGTTTGTTCTCCAAACAGCTGAACAACTTCATTAACTTAATCAAATACACCACAGCGCTTTGGAAAAGCGAGTGAAGAGAATATCAGCAGGTCTGTTCAGGAATGAGCAGCGATCTACACTTTATCCCTCAATACCAGTCGAGTTTATAGTATAGAGTCGAGATTATATTTCTCTCATGCAATACAGTGAAGTTGTTGTCAGTAAATCTAAAATAAAAAGCGATGATGTTACGTTGCGATTTGTTCTCAGTCAGCATCTGCGTGAAATTTGAACTATTTCTGGACCGTCCATTTGGCGCTCTGCACGTTCTCACATTTTGCATTTGTTGAACAGGTTCTTTCCCCTCCTCCACTGCCTACTTTTCAAACCATCGTCCTTATCTCGGGAATGTTGTTTTAGGCCACAGCGCCTTTCTTACACTATATTTTACGTGTCATTTTCACGTGAGGAACCGGCCGTGTAGCTGTTCCATCCGATACAAGCAATATGAGGTACGAAGATCAGTCACGGGAATGATGACGGCTCATTATAAACGCTCATGTTATAATGACCTCCATTCTTATGGAAAGATGTTCCACCAGATTGTGGAGATTTGTTATTTAAGATCCACTTAAACCCATGAAAAGCAGATCTTCATGGAGCTGGATTTGTGGCATTGTCATGCTGGAACAGGTTTGGATCTCCTCGGTCAAGTGAAGGGAAAAAGTTCACGCCACTTTAAAAGCCTGATAACGTCGATGAGAAATATTTCACAGAACTGCCTATAATCACGCGAGCGATCTCACTGTAGCTCCGTGATCATCGTCCAGAGAGACAGAGATGCTAAAATGAATTATTCTTTAAAGCAGAAAAGAGACTTTGCAGAGAAATATATTTTCATATACAGTCAAAATAATGTCCTTGTAAGAATTTTATCATTATACACTCGACACGTTCCTACTTCCCGTGTCTCTTATCATCTCCATGTAGAAAGGAAACGCATTCATGCACTGAAAAGGTTAAAAGCACAAATTCTTCACGTGTAACTGCAGCACTCGATAAAAATGAAAGTGAAATAGAGCGCTCGGTTCACGTTTATACACGCAGGTGAATAAGTAGCTGCTCGAGTTTTATCATTTATCAAACGCGATAACTCGGACATGTCGGTCGTATATCTTGTTATGAAACTCCGGAGACGTGCAGCGACGGTCTCGAGATCAGACGCTTCTACTCCCGGCTGTTTTACAGCGATCCTATTCGCTCAGGTTTGTTCTGTTAAGGAACATTACTAATTCCTCGGAAATAGAAATGTAAACGTGGGTAAGACGGCTTTCGCTGTTCTGCTTTCTCAAGGTCATGGTTTTAACTGGGTGCTACTGACGTGCGATGAGGATTGTTCCCAAGAATTAGATCTACAAACATGAAAAGGCTAAACAGTCCGAGTGCTCGGTTATTAAACAGAAATCTCAGACATTAAAAATGAGGAATCAGGTACAACCCCACATTAGCATATTGCCTTCTCATTTTAGTGAAGTTAAAATTGTCCTCTAATTAAAAGCCATGGTGAACACACAAGTCAACGTGAAGCTCCAACACCACCATTTTAGTTAAAACTTCACCACGTTTGGCTGATCAGAAGAGTCTCCCATTTATCCGATGTCGCTTCACTGAGCTGCTGCGGGATTTGATTATTTACATGTCAGAGAACACAGTAAGCAGCTCTTTTGGTCAATTGAACACCTCTGCACAGCGCACTCAGCACTGCTACTGCAAAACATGTCAAGGGACATGAAATTATTCTCTTATTCCTAAAGTCCACCAATTTACAGTATTTTGTTGATTTGAGGAAAAGCTGGGAGATAAAAAAAAAACAAAAAAAAAAAAAAAAACATAGGGCTCAGTGGGGTAGAGTCCCAACTAACAGAACACACTACATTTCATTTCTAAAAAGCCAAAATTCCACCTTTAATCAATGTTGTGCAATCACTGAGAACATTCCTGACCTTCCCATTTACTTCTAAAGTGGGCAAAATAAAAACTGCAACTAGTCTAATAAAGACCAGGTTCATGAGAATGGCAACAACACACACACCTGCTTTATAGAATGCACACAAGTTCACCAAAATCCACCCAAAACCAAAATCTATGTTCCTGGGTGGCTGGTTGGTTCGGAACCCCTCGAAATATTTGGTACCAGTTCCAAGAGGTGATTAACAGAACACACAAACAGCACGGCCGATTCTTATACACACACTGAATCCCATTCGAATGCACTGCGTCGTAATCGCCCCTGACATGAACCGGACTTATCACTGGGTTCGTTCCGTCACATCTTATTGCCTCACACTTCCTAAGGAAGCTGAGGAACAGGATTTACCAGTTCGAGTTGTGCATTTTTCCCGTTTCAGTCTGAAAGTTATTTCTTACGGCACCCTGAGCACGGGGGTAACGAGCCCTCAGCTAGAGGCACACCAAAACATCAGTGCAGGAAAAGTGAAAATATCTACAGTAGGTTTGGTTTTAAAGGGTACGAGATCCTCGTTCTAGAATATTCTTTTCAACTGTTAAGAGTATTATTTTATAAATCATGTATCCTACATCATCTGCTTAATGCTTTAAACATCTGTAACTACATCATATACCCAATATAAACCTACATCTCATTTTAAATAATACGAGGCCGATTTTGGGGCATTTCTTCATTTTGTCAGGGCCAATTCCAAAGAATCAGGCAGCTCTGCTCCATCGAATGATGCCCACCAACCAGGACGAGGGAAGACCATCATGAGCTTCCTCGAGGCATGTGAAGGCAGACCATCAAATATTTTCAGAGTGCTGCTCAGGCCACACCAGGGAGCAATCTCACACTCGTGTAGCTCACCAGACTGACTAGTGTCACACTGTGACCGAGTGCGGAGAGGAAGGGAATTCCACCGTCTCTCCTTCATCTCCTGATCATACATGACTGCGATATCACCACGGTTCCTCCAATTTTCTGAAGGCAGCATTTTCTCTAAATTATTTGGTTCAATTTCTCAAAAAATAAAACAAACTAACGACAGAGTCTGAAGCACCGTGACTCTGACCAGGTGCTGACTAAGGAGGAATGATGGAACCTGTGTAGGTACTGTTTAGTTTTAGTCAAACACTCATCTTGCTAAACTGATTAGGTCTTAAATTAAACCCCCGAGACTCGAGTTTTAATTCCAATGGGATTCATTTGAACATCTTGGAGTTTTATTACACCTGTAAAGCTCTAGGTTACATTTCAGCACCAACACGTCACACAATAGCAGAACCGGAGGAACCCCAACATGACTTTCAAACCTGCTTGGGTTTTTTTTACTCGAGTTGATTCAAGTTTTTCATCAATCGTCATAAAACAATGTTCTTTTTACGGGTTTAATATTCAGCACAGCTTTTTAATGCTTCTCTGAGCTGCTGGTCTGATGATGGATTATCCCGAGCCACTCTCACACTCACACAAATATAAAGCTGGTTATCTGGGAAGCTTGGAATATGAGGAATTTTGTAATCTAGGACTCTTGGAATTTAAAGAATTTCAAAATCTGGAAACTTTGGAATCTTGGAGACTAGGGAAGTTTGAAATCTATGGAAGTTTGGAATGTAAGGAATTTAAAATCGAAGGAATTTTGAAACCCACGACTTTTAGAATATTACAATCTACAATCTAGGAAGTTTGTAATCTATGATTTGGAATTTTGGAATCTATGGAAGGTTGGAATGTAGTGTATTTTGAAATCTAAGGAATTCTGGAACCTCTGACTTTTGGAAAATTGAAATCTATGGAAGTTTGGAATGTGAGACTTTTGAAATCTTGCAATGAACGGATTTTGGAATCTTTAAATCTACTGAAGTTTACTACTTAAGATTGGAAGTTTGGAGGTTTGTAAACTAGGAAATTTGGAATCTTGCTCTCCATCCTAACAAAAGATAAACGTCTAATCTTTGACTCTGGTCCAACCCGGGCCTTGAGATTGGAAGGTTTCAGGCCATATGCTGAAGTTGTTCCACTCTGTTCTGATCTTGAGTCCCAAACGCACTTTAGCACAAACACGAAAAGCACTTTGAGAAACAGAAAGCTTGAGGAGCACTCAGTATGTTGTGAGCGCTACTCAGGTCTCGGTGGTCGCCGTATCATCAAAAAATGTCCCCCCCCCCCCCCCCCGGGTCCGAGCTGTGCCTCACACCATGGGTAGGTCTCGGAGTTGGTTCGCGTCCAGTAAAAGTTCCTCCAGACTGCGGTGGTAGCGGTAGATCTCGTCCGGGACGTAAAGGAGCGAGCAGTGGCGCCGGTCGATGTTCTCGACATGACGGTTACACCGCCACAGGGGGATACAATTAAACATCCCGAGCTGGTACCGACAGCGCGCGACACCCGCGACGCACAACCGCGTCACACGCGACGATACAAAAACCGCAACTTAGTAACAATTATGTTCAACTTCCTTCCTTCCCGCTTTGATGTCGATCTCACGCGCAGGCGTCGGAGCCACGTCCCGGGCCGGGTTTCAACACCGCACACACCACCATGGACTAAAAACCGAGTCAGTCCTCCGTCTCAGCGCTCGCGCCTTCCATCGCGTTCATCTCGTCCTGCACGGAATGTTCACAAACTTTCCATCGTGTGTTTCCAACCAGACCTGAAATGATTTACATCTCTCTCTCTCTCTCTCTCTCTCTCTCTCTCTCCAGAGCCTGGACTCTCACACCTTCTCGACTTTATTTCTTCGTAGTTCCTCCACTTTCCGACCCGGAAAACACTCTCTTTCTCTCTCACTCTCACAACTCACTCCTTCATTCCATGCTGGCGTCACACACTTTCCCTCCGGAGCCCCGCCCACTATAGGCCACGCCCAGTCCGTCGGGAAAGCGGAAGAGTTGGAATAATCAGGAAGAGGTGCGCGGTGTTACCTGCGTTCATATTTATTACTCAACAATCAACTTTACCCCATTTCACCACATACACTGCTGAAAAGTCACGCCTTATAAAGTTCAATAACACTATAATATCATCCAGCAAATCCATTCCTCCACCCTGAACCCCCTTCAGAACAAATCTGTTTCATTTACTGTGATCGATACTAATATTCTAAAACAACAAATAAAGCTGATATTAAAGCTTTTAATTCTGGATTTTTCCATCTATAGGTCGCAGAAGGTCTGAGGTTGTCTTCGTCGATCGGAAGCTCATTTGAGAGATATTGAGGTTTGGATGAAACTCGTTCATTGGAAGTGAGAAAACAAGGTCAAGAGAAGAATCAATAAATGTCAGAGCGTTGAGAAACGAATGAATGTTGCGGTGCTGTGGCGATTTTACACGTAAAGTAAAACGTTGGCATTTCCAAGGAGATCAACAGTTAAACACTAATTCATTAAATAACAAAATGTCTTAATACTCCATCATCTTCTTCAAGTGAGGAAAGTCATTATGACATAATGCAACACACACACACACACACACACACACACACACACACACACACACACACACACACAC
>JAAIIK010000090.1:890262-906563 GCA_014706435.1 Silurus glanis | reverse complement strand
GCACAGGCTCAAGCACATGCGCCTGGCAACACTGAGTAATACTCAATTATTAACATTACTGCCCAAATGTAATACAGTCACCGAAAAGGTGTAATAAATCCAAATATTAGGTATAACAATAATAATAAAGAATAAAAGACCACCACACACACACACACACACACACACCCCACTACCACCACAGCATCCTGACATACAGATTTGCATGATAACAGCATCTGTATTACTGTGTATGGGAGTGTGTGTGTGTGTGTGTGTGTGTGTGTGTGTGTGTGTGTGCGTGTGTGAGAGACACCACCCCTGGCTTGGGCATCTGGTTGTGACTCACATGGCTCACTGTGAGGTCATCATATGAGCCACCTGATTGGCCATTGTTCTTCTGGAGCTGATGTATGTGTAGATATGCTGCAGCATGATTCATGTTTAGGAACTCATGGAAATCTGCACACAGACAGTACAACTCATCTCAGTTACTCATCTCATGCTGTTTGTTTTGACACTATATTAATGACCGCATTATGTGGTTTGGGACGCAGCCATGAACTAATGTCTGAGTGATATAAAAGAAAACTGCGATATTCATGGAATCGAAATAAAAAATCTAAATTAAAATCTAAATCTACATTAAAATGAGCTCAGGTCTTTTCCCCTCTGCAAACAAATGTGGATATAAACTGGACTTTCATTTCATAACAGACTGAGAACAGGAACGTCCAAGCTGTTTGGAGTGAAACTTCATGTTATAACCAGCAAAATGGTCACATGAAGGATTTTTTGCTTTTTTTTTGCTGAGTGTGCAGTTCAGTTCCGAACCATCGATTTCACCATGAAATCAAATTACTTTAATGTGAGAAGATAAATATAAAATATCAGCTTTCTCACATTCTTCTTTACTTTTACTTCTACTTTGTAGCTTATCTCTTTACTTTGCAATTTATCTGTCTAATCTGTCTTTTTGAACCACAAGTTTTTTTCTCAGCCTACAAGCAGTTTGTTTAGGGTTTTGTTTTCTCGAGAGAGGAAGTGAACCTTACAGAAATTGAGATCTCACAGCTCACTGAAGAAGCAGCAGCAGCAGCAGTCATGTCATTGCTCATCACTGGTTTCTTTTTATTCCTTATTTCTCTGTGTACATTTCCATCTACATGTAACTGCACGGGTGAGTCCTGCTTTTATATCTTCTCCAAACCTAAAGAATATATTTTATATATAGTTATAATTATATATATATAAAAAAAATATCAATCCTCACTTTTATTCCAGAGAATATTTTAGTGCAGGTGAAATATTCAAGGCGCCCAGTGAGCAGAGCAGAAGGACAGGAGTTGACTATGAAGTGCACGGCCGAGTACGAGGAACAGCACTGTGGAAACATCTCGCTCTTTTGGTGTCTCTCGGAGACAGAAGGTCCATGTCAGCCACTCAATGATCCTGACAGATACTCGTTCCGTATCGATGAGACGAAAATCACTGGGGATGGTGGGTTTAGGCAACAAGATGCATTCATTACGTTTACTCATCTGAGGCTCAATGACACCGGCTTTTATCAGTGCAAAGCCTCGTGTCAGCACAGCAAGGCCACAGCTATGGGACATCTCATCAACATCACGGTGACAGGTACGGGCCTTTGCTGTCGATAGCTACATCTCTAACAGCTGTAGAAGAACAAAAAGGTTGTAAAAGCATTTTTCGGGAACACGTGTATTCGTTTGGAAGAACATTTTGAAAGCATGTATGCGTATATCTACTTTAGATTAAAAAATAAAAAGGACTAGTTTAATAAATCTTGTGAAAACAGGAATGCTGCTGAAAGACATTTCTTCCTAATAAAACCAAAAAATAGTTTGTTTTTTTTTTTATAGGAAAGTAATAAGTCAGCTCTGTCTACTTCATTTAATTGTCTCCTTTTAAGTATTGTGCATTTCTTAATGAAATAATTAGGTCATGATGGAACCAGTCTTAATCGGAGCGACCGATGCAGTATGGACCCGTTTCTTCTGGCAATCAGCATCTTCACCATGTTACAGATCCATGATTACTTCTTCCTATTTCCCCAAGTGCAATAAATATTAACCTTTGATATAATACATACAGTGCAATTTCCTTTTTGTGCACCAATACAACTGGATTGTTTATTGCTCATTTTGCACTAATATGTATTGTAAATGTTACATAAACCAGATAAAACATTCAGGCAATTACTGTTTAAAGCTTTCCAGTTATAATGTCACGCTATCTCAGTGCTGCTCATGAGCTAAACTGGAAATCTGTAAAGTTTGCGAGGTTATGTTTTGTCCCTTTTCATGTTAAAAAGAGGTTAATTGCTGCCTCCTGGGTCTCATTTCTCATATTAATTGCGCAGTTTTCAATCAAATTAATTTAGTGTTCAACACCTTTCATAAAACTCTTCAGTATGTCCGTCTCTCACACTGTTGCCTGGAAATCATTGCATGAACTATACAGGATTTACCAACACATCCACAGTGTCCCTTCTCCAGCTCTCCATTTCCTTCCCCTTTAATTACAAGAACGCAAGCAGGATTTACAAACCACTAGATGGAGACAAGACATTTACACACAGTTCTATAGGACGCACTCAAGAGGACACACACACACACACACACACACACACACACACACACACCTCATTTGATTGAATTTATTCAGCCAGTGCATTTCAATACAGCACAATCAGCAGTGTGTTCTAATGCAGAATGAAAGTGCATAATAGTCCTTCCATATAGAAAATATACTCGGACATTAAAAGAAAAAAAAGCAGTATATAATCTCTGAAATCATAAAGAAAAAAAAAAAACAAGTTGTATTGGGATTATTCATCTACGTGCAAACTGCTTTTTAAAGGCTTTCAGAGACTTGGCCATCATTGGTGCAACTCCTGGCAAACAAATAAATGAGGATTCAGTCAATCGAACTCTTTCACCATCAAAGACATGTAGAAACACACTGAAACAGTTTGAGCAAGATGCCTGCAAAGAAAACTAGCAACGTTCTGTAAACTAGCAACCCAGTCACATGTGCAGTCGACTGACTCAACATTTCAGGTCTTTCTGAACTTCACCGTGACTGCTCTTTACATCCCACATCTGTCTGTTGGGTTTCTTTTGAAGATGCATCTTTTGCATTTTATTCAAAAAAAGGGGTTTATGAATTTCTTTCCAGAAAGAGCAAACAGAACAAGCAGGTTTATATAAATTAATTAATTATTTAAATATATTGAGTAATCAATTAACCAATTAATTTAAATGATCCACAACTGAAACATTTAAACAAATCTTTGGGTCACAAAGTAAAAAAAATTATTGCCCCCCCCAAGATAATTATATAACCGTAAACAAAGCATCAAGATAAACACTTGTGAATTATATGCAGCCTAAAAGAAAAGCGTCAGAGTTCATAAAACAAGGACACACAGACGCCTTACTTACGTCTGATCCTTCGTGGCTCTTGGGGCTGGCTGGCTCCTGATCCTGTGTTAAAAGGTTTAGGAGGCTCACTGAGGCTTGGTCGACTTCTGCTCTCACTAATTCTTCCACCGAACACAAAGTCAGATCCCCAAATATTAGATTAGATTATTTGCATTTGATCAGATATTAAAATAAAGTGCTGTCTATTGTTTTTCTTTCTTACTTGTAAGATGATAATCTGAGAAGTCAGAAATATCTAATTGTATTATTTCTAATTAAGCTCGTGTCAGACGTGACATGTGAGGATCTGGTCAGAACTGACCTGACTTTATCCGTGGTTTGAGAAAGGACGGGGTTTGCTGTGCCGTGGAGTTCCTGCTGGATGCGGATGTTTCTAGGTGGTTTGGCAGCTGAATGGATAAACGCCATCTTCACCTGTCTTCCTGAGGGGGGAAAACAGAACAGCTGGGAAAACCAGCGAAATCCAAGAGATGACATGAAAAAAAAAATATTGAAAATCAACTGAGTGTTTACAAAAAAAATTAATAAATAAATTTTAAAAAAAAAGGGCCATAGAGTTAAAACCATATTCATTCACAGTGACTTTTGTTGACAAATACATTTCATTAACAACAATGTGTAAATAAATAAATAAAACCTTTCCTTTAAAACACAAAGTACCACCTGCTGTTAAAACCGAGATCAACAAATGGCCTGTAACAGTCCCACCTCAGGCCAAAACCGAAAGGTCATCCGATTGTGAGGCTTCTACTAACGTCACATGGCTGAGGTCTGAACGAGTGACACATACCACACATTCTGGATTAGATAAAAGTGAGTGCACGAGGTTCCTGCACTGAGACACCAACATCGATTGACCTCACGATCGATCATGAACCAATGTTTCACTATTCATAAACTACTTATAGTCCAAACTAATGCCAGCAGCAGCCCATTTATGAGCTATTCAGTTTACACATGATCTAACCACTGGACACCGTTACAGTACAGTGACCGCATTTTCTAAACGTTCCCAAATGCCCAAGTCACGTCAAAGTGTTAATTATTTTCAAGGTTCAATCCACACAATAGTTACCTTTGGGCTTTCCAGAGTGAGCAGACACAATGCTCTTGGTGAGAGCTTTGAATTTGCGTTCTCGTTCCTCAAACAGTCGGAGGTACATCTCCCTCCAGGACTCGTACTCCTCCAGCTGAGCGTTCCTGAAGTCTTTGATGCAGTGCTTCTCCCACAGGTGATCAGTCACTCCGATGTACACCTGAAGGGCAAACGGTTACAAAAAAAAAAAAAAAAAAAAAAAAAAAAAAAACCAACTCAAATGCTAGTTGTGTCGTCTTTTATAAAAAAACACCATGTGGTACTTATTATCCCTGTCCAGATCTCTGCTTTTTCCCTCCCAACACAAACAATATAATTATAAAAAGACCTGTATGATGTCAATCTGTATTCATATTTTCCTAATTACGTTTATTTCCAAATATTACAGCCTCTAAAATCTCAACAGAACAGGGTCACGATGCCTTGCATACCTGACAAAAAGATAAAGATGGCAGTATAAATGATCACGTATTTTAACCTCTTACAGGATTGCATTCTTCAATCCGCAGCAGCTGCTCCGACGTACACCGTTCCAGCACTGGCTCCAAAATTTCAAACGGCACGCCTCCGATTTCATAAATAGCTAAAAGAGAGAAGAAAACGTTCATCCGCCAGTCGTCCCTCATCAAGAACCCAAGACGTCTGTCCTCATCGCTCACAGTCAATGTTGTTCTGCAGTGTCCGGATGCATTGCTGGTACAAGGTCATCATGGTGGGGAGGAACACGACCTTAGTCCCAGAGTACACCTGCATCTTCTTGTTCAGCCTCTGACCAGTGAACACCGGGGCTTCCTCACAGTCCTCAGCAGCCTTTTCTTCAACTGGTGCGATACAAACATACAGTCACAGCTACTTTAATAGAGTTATTCAAAACGATCAGCTCAACTGCATAACAGTGCTGACTTTACACTAAATAGTTTAGAAAAAATAAATAAATAAAGTCAATGAGCAGCAGGTTGAGCAGATATGATCGGAGATAATCACTCTACGCAGTGGTGGTGAGCAAAAAAGTAGAACATACAGCAAACCATGATGTTGATAACACATTAGCAGAGGACCAAATTCAGTTCCACTCCTCCAGCCAAGAGCTACAGTGGGGCAGAGACTCACCAAAACCAAATGGGTAAAGATTGAAAAAATACCAAGTGACATTTAAGGAAGAGGAACAACCAGGTGTGAATCACAAGATCAAAGATTATACACAAGCTGTGGGTCGTTCCACTTATACCCTGGTCACTTAACAGCATTGACGACTTAAAGCTGTCCACAATGTTTTGAGGTGCAAAAGTGACAAAATGCATTGAAGAAAAAAAAAAATGCATTAGTTATATTTATATACATTATTTTTTACGTTTGCTCCACTTCGTCAAATTGTCGTCTTGTGCCTTTATAAAACTTGCCATATTAAGCAGAATCCCTCCATTCAGCAAGGTCACTGGGGAACGTTTACAATCGCGGTCTCACTCTATATCCTACGATTGTTATTGAGGCAGAACGATAATCAGACAATCGGCTCAAGTTTTCAGACGAACCACGATATAATGAATTTTAAAGCTATTAACACAGAGTGTGTGCGTCACGCAGACGCAATTATTTTAATCTCAGTCTGGAGATTAAAAAAAAATAAATAAATTACAAAAACCAGATCACTGTAGACTTTTCCGTGTAATGTAAAATGGATGAACAATGAAACCACGAACCTTTTTTTTCTGTAAAGTACTGATACTGAGACGTATCCTCACACTCTGGAGAAATCGGGGGTAACGGCACATTGAGCAGGTCCATCACGCATCTCTTCGGGGCCTAAGAATCAATACGCATCCAATCAGAAATCTGAAAAACAGCCATGAATTACAAATAGTAAGCAATTGCTCTGTATATACCGTTCTGATCGGGGCTCCGGGTATGGATTTCCCTGGCTTTGTGTCATGCGTGTTGACATCCTGTCTTTGGTCAAGCTTGACGCGTTTCAGGTTTTTACTTTCACACGATCTTCTCTTCCGTTTCAGAGCCTCAAGATCATAACTCAAGCATTCCTCAAAAGACATGGACGGCATTCCAGAGTCATCGATCTCCAAGTCCTTTTCCATTTCGTTGTCTTTTTCTTTTCTTTTCTTTTGGTGCTTTGTTTTTTTTTCCTCATTCTGATGGCTTTTGTTTTTGCCTTTCATTGACACTTTAGGCCTGTATTTATTTGTTACGTCGGAAACTTTACGCTTGGCGTCGTCCTTTCGCTCGGCGTGAGAGCTGCTGCTCGATTTCTCCTTTGGCTGGAATGTTTTTCCATCAGGGATTGAAATCTGCGACACGGGACACACCTCGGAGTCGTTCTTTACGCCATCTTCCTTGGCGTTATTTACGCAGTCATTCGATTTGCCTGTGATCGGCTTTACTTTACGTTTCCCGTCAACACTCCTGGACTGTTTGTGTTCAGGGTTTTCGTTCTCAAGTTTCCTTTCAGAACAAACTGCATTCTGAGAAGTCGGACATTTTTCTTGGTCCGTTTGTTCATTTTGGGTCTTAGACGGTTCCTTTGGGGTGCTGGGATGATTCTGAGCAGTGCTTAAATAACAAACAGAAACATTCATTTATACCAAAACAATACTGTAAAAATGTAATTTTTCATATTAAAAAGGACCCAAAAGGTATTTTTCAGTCCAATACCTTGGATTCTGAACCAGTTTTTTCCATCGGTGCACTAATGATTTGGCGACTTCACCTGCATCATCGTGTTTGCGAAAGGAGTTCACCACTTTACCAATTCCAGTTTCCTAATAAAAGAGGAAATATGTTTGACCAGTCCTTAAAATTAGCAATGCATTTATTAGGGAAAAAAAAAAAAAAAGATTGTAATTTCTTACAGCAAGAATTTCAAGGGTTATGTCTAGTTCTTGAAGCTTCTTCAAGGTTTTCACAAGCTGCAGTAAAAAAAACATTAATTAAAAAAAAAAAAACAAATCAGGATATAATTAAAATTAAAGTACTGATGTTCCTGCAGGCAAAAGTTTTGTTTGATTTGACATTACAAAATGTTAAACTCTAAGTAAATTTTTTTTTTTTCCTAAATGCAGGAATCCAACACACTCCATTTAAGGAGCGTTGCCAGGTCAGTCCTGACACTTCAACAGAAAGCCACATTATGCTGATCAAGCAGTCACTATGTTTGGCAAAACCCACACATGCACACATGCTACTCCACTGGCAAATGGCTATAATTGGGTGATGCCATTACACCCCACTGACACGGCTGTGCAGGAGAAAAAACACACAGCCACCATGCATGTGCATGCAATAAAACCATTAGGCTGCAAAGGATGTCAAGATTGAACAGTGGCAAATTGTGAAATTAATAAAAAACAGCAAAGAAAATCAGCCACTTCATCATACGGTCCTTCAGAACAACTGCTTTCTAATGCTGTTCTTTAGATTGACAGCTGGACAGGCGGAGAGACAACTGCTGCAGTATTTTTAGGCCAGGACACCATTACCCCAACCCCCCCTCCAACATGCCCTCAGTCAGTGGGGCAAAAAGGCTGTCCACCTGTATGAGGACACACACACACACACACACACACACACACACACACACTAAACCCAATGTGGATGAACCTTTAAGAAAGCAAAGAAAATTATCATCCTTTACCTTTTCACTCCTACATCCCCAACCCCACACACACACACACACACACACACACACACACTGAGTGTTTGCATGCCCCAAACAAAACTAGTTTTCTCTGTTATTTTTGGAGAGCCACGTTCTCCCACTGTTTTTTTTCCCTCTTGGTGGTTCGAGCAGAACAATACCGTGTGTCCTTCAGTGCTTTCTTTCAGCTGAAGTTTCAGTTCCAGCACTTTGTTCACGTCTGCCGGTGCCATGCCGGGCGACAGGCGCACAGGAGAGCGGAAAAGCCGCATCCGCCCGCAGCCGGCATTTTATACAGGCGGTTTTTATTTCTCCAACATAAAACAATTGGGGAACGTGTTTATAACGTCTTATTGACTGTATTGGCGGTACATGATTCCAAAAGGACAAGCGGTAGATTTTTTTATTTATATAATACAAGTCATAAAATTTGAATTAATCCTGTATATATGAACGACCTTGCATGTGCGCATGCGCAGGAAACGCTGTAAAGCACAATTAGTCACAAAACAGATTAAGTGTCTGTCTAATAATAAATAATAAAAAAATACGTTTTAAAGGAAAAAAATGTGCCCTTTTTTGTGGAGTAAAAAAAAATTCTATAAGCTACAATAAGTGTGGTCAGGTAACATTGGTTTAAAAGGTTGCAGCCATTTTTCTTATTTAAATGTATTTAATTCAGATCTACACTTCTGCTCAATGAAAATATAACTCTACATTTATAAAAGTGATCTGAGGTTAATTTTCCAAAACAAATGGATCTTACTCTAGGCCTACAAAAATGCGAAGATCATATTTAACCACACGTAGACGTATTTCTTATGTAGAGCTTGGGTATTTCTAGATATGGAATAAATACAGATTCTGTAAATGTGTGCACACTGCTAGTACACACTATCTTCATATGCTATGGACTAATGCCAAGCAAATGAAGTGTGTAGGCGAAAGGTTCCCAGTATTCCTTCCCTTATTTAACCCTAACTTATAATAGTATAGTTGGAACATAAATGATGTATAAACACTGATAACATCAACACTGCAAATCATACTGTTCATTATTCTCAGTTATTGATAACGTACATATTGGCAATGTTTGTCTAAACCTTTAAATTCAGTTACCTAGTGAATATGTTTTATTATTTCCCAAACATTATATATATATATTCATGTTGTTGACTATAGAAAAAAAGGTTTATCAAGATTTTCAAGTGTTTTCCTAAGAACGTGTTAGTGTGTACAACACCATACCACACACAATGAATGAGATGGAAGAGGGGATGTGGATATTAAGGGTAATAGAGAGGAGCCTTGTTGCTCAATCACCTCTTCTCTGTCAGTAGTGAGAGGAGGGGTTCATCTCAGACCTCCTAACCACCACTACAGCGTGTCTCTCTCTCTCTCACTCTTTCATTCTGTGTGTGTGTGTGTGTTTGTGTGTCTCTTCTCCTGCACACCAACGTGGACTTGTGAGTCCTTTCCTTACCGGCACCCATTACATCTCAGCAAAGGTAAGATGGAAGTGTCTTCTTCATTTATACCTGCTCATAATGCTCTAAAGAGATGCAGATATCCGTATGATCACTGGTATTCTACTCTTTTTGTGTCATATTTAAGCGTATGTTTGGGGGGCTGATAAACTCAGAGGTTTTTATTAATTCGTCAGTAAAACAGAATGAGGTTGAGGTTAAATTAAAAACAATGTCCTTTCTTGTTTTTAGAGAAACTGTCAGCATTTATTTTGTGCATGTTGGCACACAGTCTCATTGATGGCAAAGAAACTTCATGTAAAACAAAATATCTGTTTTATATTGAGTATTTGTTATTTATTGGTGTATGTATTTTGCTGTCATTTAACATTTATTAGAATTATAGATGTGCGTAAACAGGTATAGTGTGAGCATGAGGTTGTAGGCCGTGACACAAAGCCTATAAAAGGACCTTTAGGGTAAACGATCCAGAGCTGCTGCTGCTATTCCTGGACTCGCTAGTGATAAACTGTGACAGATGCAGAGACAGGCATGTTGATGCACAATATCTTGTGATAGCAGCTCTTAAAAAAGTACGTCCAACTTTTATTTTTTGCTCAAAAATGTAGAACAAATGGTATTCTTAGATATCATGTTTTATAAAGGTAATAAAGTTAAATGTGCAAAGCAGTGCAAAGTGAGTATTTCAGGTTAAAAAAAATCATTTTTATTCAAAACATGCTGTTCTTTAAAGGCTTTTCGTTGTCTCTGAGAACATGTTTTGTACTGTTTATCTGGGATGCTACATAAGGTGTTCCTTTCATTAGCTTTTCCCTTTTCCCTTAAATCATTTAAAGGTACATGTTTACCAGTTTATAAATACACGCTAAAGATATAAATAATTAAGCTGTTACAATGGCAGAAATAAAAAGTAGTTCTTAGAGAGAAATTATGTCGTCAAAGATCATCATAAATATCAAATATCTTTATTTACTCATTTAAGGTCTGGGCTGTGACCCTCTGCTACAGTCATGGCACCCAAAAAGAACAAGGCCGCTAAAAAGAACAAAGCAGACATCAATGAGATGACAATCATGGTGGAAGACAGTCCAGTCAATAAAATCAATGGGCTCAACACCCTCCTGGAAGGTGGCAATGGCTTTAACTGCATCTCAACAGAGGTCAATGACCCAGTCTATGCCCCTAACCTGTTGGAGGGCCTTAGCAACATGAGACAAGACAGCTTCCTGTGTGATCTGACCATATCAACCAAGTCCAAGTCGTTTGATGTGCACAAAGTGGTGATGGCATCTTGTAGCGAGCACATCCATAACATTCTCAAGAAGGATCCGTCCCTTCAAAAGATCGACCTCAATGAGCTCTCCCCAGTTGGTCTGGCCACGGCGATCACATATGCCTACTCCGGAAAACTGACCTTGTCACTCTACACCATTGGCAGCACAATTTCAGCAGCCATGCTGTTGCAGATTCAAACCCTGGTCAAGATGTGCAGCGACTTCCTAATGCAGGAGATCAGCGTCGAAAACTGTATGTATGTAGTCAACATCGCCGATACATACCACCTGAAAGAAACCAAGGAGGCAGCCCAGAAGTTCATGCGTGAGAATTTTATCGAGTTCTCAGAGATGGAACAATTCCTGAAGCTCACCTATGAGCAGATCAGCGACTTCTTGACAGATGACTCCTTGCAGCTGCCGTCTGAGCTCACAGCCTTTCAAATTGCCATCAAGTGGCTGGACTTCGACGAGAAGAGACTGAAGTACGCGCCTGACCTGTTGACGCACATTCGCTTTGGCACCATAACACCTCAGGATCTGGTCAGCTATGTGCAGACGGTTCCAAGGATGATGCAAGACCCAGAGTGTCACCGTCTCCTGGTGGACGCCATGAATTACCACTTGTTGCCATACCAACAAAACATTCTGCAGTCTAGAAGAACCAAGGTCCGTGGTGGACAAAAAGTGCTGCTTACTGTGGGTGGACGACCTGCCTTGACTGAAAAGTCCCTTAGCAGGGACATTCTCTACATGGATGAGGACAATATTTGGAACAGGCTGACTGAGATGCCTGCAAAGAGCTTCAATCAGTGTGTCGCTGTTCTGGATGGCTTCCTCTACGTAGCTGGTGGTGAAGACCAGAATGATGCTAGGAACCAAGCAAAACATGCTGTCAGCAATTTCTGCAGGTAATAATGTTTTTCCTGTTGTGTTCCTGCTGCTTTTCAGAAATGTCATGATCGCTGAGCATATGCATGTTTTTTTTTTTTTCCCCCCACACAGATATGATCCTCGATTCAACACATGGATCCATCTGGCTAGCATGATTCAAAAGCGTACACATTTCAGCATCAACACATTTAATGGTCTCCTGTTTGCTGTTGGTGGACGTAACTCTGATGGCTGCCAGGCTTCTGTCGAGTGCTATGTCCCGTCTTCTAACCAGTGGCAACTGAAATCCCCAATGGAGGTCCCAAGATGTTGTCATGCTAGCACAGTCATTGATGGCAAAATCTTGGTAACTGGAGGTTACATCAATAATGCTTATTCCAGGGCTGTGTGTTCCTACGACCCATCAACAGATAGCTGGCAGGATAAAAACAGCCTGAGCACTCCAAGAGGCTGGCACTGTTCCACCACTGTTGGTGATCGGGCTTATGTTCTTGGTGGTAGCCAGCTTGGAGGGCGTGGGGAGAGAGTTGATGTCTTGCCAGTAGAATGTTTCAACCCTCATTCAGGCCAGTGGAGCTACGTTGCCCCTTTGCACACAGGAGTGAGCACAGCAGGCGTGGCCACACTGAATAGTAAAATTTACCTCCTGGGTGGATGGAACGAGGTGGAGAAGAAGTACAAGAAATGCATTCAGGTATTCAACCCCGACCTCAATGAATGGACTGAGGACGATGAGCTGCCTGAGGCTACAGTAGGCATCTCATGCTGTGTTCTTACCGTCCCCACCCGCAAAACACGCGAGTCCAGGGCCAGCTCAGTATCGTCTGCTCCGGTCAGTATATAGGAGAGAGGATAGGGGAACATAGCTAAACTGATAATGCATAATATATTTGAAGCTTTTCCTCACAACTGTGAAATACATCTCACACTCAGGCCCAACATACACATTTATAGTAATAAAATAATAAAAAAAACATAAAATTTAACATTTCTTACAAAAACGTATCATTAAAATTTTATATTAGCTTTTAATTTTAGTAAGCGAGCATAAAAGAAAGCCATTTTGATGATTATACGACGTCAAAGAACATGTTATGCAATGATTTCTTTTCAATTTGAAGCAAATGTGAAACTTTGGTTTAATGTGCTGAATTTTTGGATGAATTAGGTTCATATACAATTAAGTTTTCTTTAGGAGATTTTTGTTTTACGGTGAAAAAAAACAAGATATCTAGTCGTTAATTCGCTCAACAATCGCATTTTGAAACGGGGCCAAGGCTTATAACGATTTCATCAGCCCTTTTGCAATAACCTTTGAGGTTAGACCACAGAAGGCGGTACATCAGGAAATATGTGGATCGCGATCCGAAGTCAGAACAGTATGATATTTATGTACCGAGTTCCAGTGATGCCAATTACAGATAATTATCTGAAAGCGAAAATTATTCTTTATTAATTATGACTCACTATTAAATAAATACAGCTCTGTGTGAGGCCATAAGCTAATCATATGTTAAATACGTAAAGGTGGTAAAAACTGACCTTTTTAATGTCGCTAGTCCTTACCTGCCCGGAGTAGGTGTCATGGTGTTAAGCAGTTTACTTCATCCATCCGACACTTAAGATATTAAAATAATCACCTGCAGAAGAAGTGTTGGAAAAGTCCATGTGGAAGTTGAAAAGGCTCAACAGGGATGGTGTGTTTTGTGAAATTGATTTTAAGCGGTTAATGGAATCGAAGCTACGTGCCTGAGCTGATTACACAGAGTTCTGATTATTCCTACCAGCAGCTCATGTTCTAAAATATCCGTCGGTTCTTGGAAACTGAACAATGTGACAAACTTCACAACAACGGTATTGTGTTTTTAAAATGTGACTGATTTGAGAAGAGAAACGTTTGTATTTATGCTGATTCACTGTACATGCACCAAGTTCTGCGTATTTATTAAAGGTTCCTATAAAATCCCGCTGATGTCTTCCTGTCTTTCTTTTTTGCACTAGTTTCAATTCCCTGATTAAAAAATATCACACACAGACTGGCTGGTGGTTTCTTTTAGCCGCCCAAATGCAAATCATCTCTGGCTTTTTACAGTAATGCAGCTAACTTTGATTTTTCAGTCAGAAACAATCAAACCAAAGGCATTCCCAAATGTTGCCAAACATAAGCTTCTGGAAAGTTCTAATAGGTCAAACCGGTTCTTTGCTGGTTTTGGCAGCTGATCAGATCAAGCTGATTTTTTTTCACAGAGTCAAATAAACATCTTCTGCAGAATATGCCATTTGAAGCCATGATATTATGAATTAAAGCGTGATGTGCAAAAAAATGACAGTTCTGATTCGGTCAAAATGAAGAAATTAAATCATCTGAACTTATAAAAAATATATATAAATTGGAAACCGATGAAGGAATCTAAAACACCACTGACAGGTGACATGAGTAACACCCATTACCTCAGTACATTGGCAACCTGCCAGGTATATTTGGAGGATGATGAACCTTCAGTTCTCAAAGCTGTTGTGTTAGAAGCAGGGAAAATAGGAATGACTGGATTCTAAATTACTCTGCTCATCATTTTGTTAATGAAAACAACACAACAGAAAGAAGTCTTAGGGAAAACTTTTGATTTTGCAGATGAATTTGGGGAAAACCTTATTGATTTGGTGGTTTATTGTTAACTTGGGGGAAGAAGAATAAGAAGATGATGATGATGGAGAAGAAGAAGAAGAAGAAGTGCGCTTTGCTGAGTGTTGTTGGTTTTAGATTAATCCTCTGGCCAAACAATGGACTGGATGTCAGGGTCAGAGTGAAGAAGAGAACGTGTGAAGGAGCCCTTGGTGGTGTCCCAAACCGCTGTTCAGAAACTTTTGAATCAGAATGTCCAAGTACAATGTACAGCAGAGATAACGCAGTTAGTTACTAGGACACATTGTGCTTGTGGAACTGGCAGTGGATGGTGGTTGATGATAAAGTAGAAAAAAAAGAACATGATGAAGATGATGATAAAGGAGAAAAAGATAATGAAGAAGGAAATAATGATGATGATTATGAAAAATAAAAATAAAGGAGCAGGTAATGAAATAGAAAAGAAGACGAAAAGGATGATGAAGAAAAGATCAAGAAAAAGAAAAGTAGTGGAAGATGATGATGAAGAAAAAGAAGAATAAAACGAAAAGATGATAATGAAAAATAAAGCAGCAGGTAATGAAATAGAAAGAAGACAAAAAGGGATGATGAAAAAATGATGAAGAAAATGAAGAAAGAGAACAAGAAGATGAAGAGGAGGAGTATGATGATGATGATGGAGAAAAAATATATACGTATAAAATATGTGTATGTATATATACACAGTGTGTGTGTGTGTGTGTGTGTGCGTGTGCGCATTTTTCGCTGAGTCACGATGAGCCTTTTCTCTGGCGCGAGCTCCGTTGTCCTGGCAACACAGCCCGCCTCCTATTGAAGGGGGGGGGGGAGACCGCTGAGTCATTACATGACGCGCCTCAGAGCTGCTGCGCGCGCGGTCACGTGATCGACCTCGCGTTTCGCGCGGTGCTGAAGAAGAACAGGGAAAAAAATCCCTCCCTCAGTCGGTTGGTTCACAGCGCGCACGAGACGGAGCACGAGGAGCTCTCAGCCGGTAAACCCCCGCCGCGTTCACTGCTCTCCGTTACCATCCGTGAAAAAATACCGTTAAGGCCCCGTCCACACACACACACACACACACACACACACAGTCTCCGTGCTAGGAGGCTAACACATCCCCCCTCACCCCCGCTCTCACTGTCGTGTCCGGTCCTGACGCGTTTTTTCTGCCTCAGCGCCGTATTATTTCTGTCCCTCTGCAGCACCAGGTCCGGGGATCGAGTCGGCCGTGTGGCGGTGAGTTTCCTGAAGGAGGTCGTGTGCGTGTGTTTGGGTAAAGCCTCCGCCGGTCGCGCTAATGGGCTTGCTGACTCAAGGCTCCCCGCTGAACTGGAGCGAGACGAAGAAGTACGCCGACCATGTGAGGAAACACGGCATCGTTCAGTTCCTTCACATCTACAACAAGGTCAAAGACCGGCAGAAGGACGTGCTGAAATGGGGTGATGAGGTGAGTGTGGGGTGTTTTATTCACACACACACACACACACACACACACACACACACACACACACACACACAGTGATGTAACTCGCAAGCCACGCTGTCTAGCTCTTATCCAGCTCTAACACGGCAGCACCATTAGCTTTGCAGGTCAGTGGCTAAAACGCCCCTCTCCCCCCTGTCTTCAGTGCACTACATACCGGCTGCAGTGATAAATCCATGCGCCCTAACGAGTGCCCTATGTTTGGGTAGGGAGGCTTTTGTGGCTGGAGCCTGCAGCAGGTGCAGATCTGTATAACCGCTATAATACACTTTAAATGGAATTTTATCAGCTCATATGTGTGTGTGTGTGTGTGTGTGTGTGTGTGTGTGTGTGT
>JAAIIK010000090.1:871687-889187 GCA_014706435.1 Silurus glanis | reverse complement strand
ACCTAGCGTTGTTTTTGGCTACCAGTTCAGTGTCGATCTACTCGCCGTCCACATTAGTACACGTGTTGTTTTTTTTTTTGTTTTTTTTTTTTTTGTTTGTTGTTAGTGGCATGGAAAATCTCACTTATCAGAAGTATGTGTCCATACATGCACTTATTTATTAAATAATTCATTAAATCGCAACAATCGCACAAGCTGACATTGCGATGCGATTAATCATGCAGCACTTCTATCCATCTGTCTATCTATGTATCAGTGTGTTAGAATTTGTGACATACATGTCATATTTAATGTAATGTTTTATTTTATTTTATTTGGTTTTCTAGTCCCGTTTATTATGCTCAAAAATCAGCCGAAAGAAAGCACCCTCTCTCGTTCTGCTATCACCTGTGCAATATTGTGAAGTCCTCCTTGTGCCACTGATAGTTCCGATTCGTCAAGACGTGGACTCTAACCCATGAGGCGTGCCATGATACCTGCCTTGCCTAGTGCGTTCTTGTGCTATTTGTCCACGTGATGCCAGACAACCTGATTGAGCAAACCAGGCCACCTTTTTCCGTTGGTCCAGTTCTGATGCCCATGTGCCCATTGTAGGAGCTTTCAGTAATGTACAGGGCTCCTGCTGCTCTGAAGCTAAGCAAACCCCTACAGCGTAAACTGCGATAATCTGTGTGTTCGGATTCCTTTCTATCACAGGCACATCACTTTTTTTTAAGCAGTTTGTGATGCAGTAGATCTTTTGTGGGATCTTGACTTTGCTCCTTGCAGTGAGCTTTTGGCAGCCATGACCCTGTCACTGGTTCACCCACTCGTCCTTCCTGGATTACTTTTGTTAGAAACTTACCCGTGCCTTTTCAGGAACATGCCACAAGACCTACTGTTTTGGAGACGCTCTGACCCCAGTAGTCTAAACATCACAATGTAGCTAATGTCTGAGTCAGTCAGATGCTTACTCTTGCAAATTTTTCCTGCTTCCAGCAAGTCAATTTCAAGAAACGACTTTTCATGTGGTACTCGATGTACGTAGGATACTTTTTTTTTTTTTTAATAACGCATTTGCATAAATATATGTGCATTTTAGAAAATATTACAGGTTTATTCCGGCTCCAATTTATTGTTTTCAGGAGCTTAACGCAGAAAAATGTCATGTACAGGATGTCGTTTTTACTAAACAAGTACTAATTGTAAGTTGAACATGTTTATAAAATACGAGAGGTCAAAGTCATTTTGTCATACAGCAAGGTATCATCAGGGTGCTTTGCTGAGCGCGCATTGGAATGTTGTTAGTTTTAGATTAATCCTCTGGCCAAACAATGTATTCGATGTTGGGGTCAGATTAGGAATGTGAATGTGTGAAAGAGCCCTAGGTGATGTCCCGTACTGTGGTTTATAAAGTTTTTTGAATCAGGATGTCCAAGAACAATGTTGTTTGTGTAACATTAACAAAGGTAACTCAGTTTGTGCTTGTATTTAGTTTTACACTTCCTGTTGTTTTTTTTTTTTTTCTGCTCAGGTGGAGTACATGTTGGTAGAACTGGATGAAAAAAATGAAAAGGCTTGTCTTGTTCTGAATGGAAATGAAGTGTTGGAAACGTTGCAAGAAAAGGGGGAAAATGCCAATCCTAAGTGAGTCACTACTGCCCTTTGCTATGCAAGATCGTAGCTTGTGCAGCTCGTTATGAGAGAATATTAATTTCCTGCATCAGTGTTTTAAGTTTACACTCAACATCTTGTTAAATATTCAGTTTTTGAAATGTCTGATCATTTAAGAAGAATAATCCTCATCATTGTCATATTTGGTGTTTTATAATTATTGCAAAGTTTTCATGCACTCGTTGATGCATGCTTTTTATTAGGTAAATGCTAATATATAAATAAAATTGTGAAAATGGTGTTAGAGGGTGTGAAAAGTGCCCCATTCCCAAGTGTCTGTGTTTGCACTTGGCCAGTGCATATGCACGTGAAAGAGGTATGGAGCCCGACCCAGTTTATAGTAGAGAAGTTGGAATGAATTGTCTTTATTATGGCCTCTTTGTTGGACAACTAGCAAGTGTGCTATTCCCCTAATACTACACATAAATATTTTGCATAATTCAGACTTTTCTGCACATGCAAATGTGTGTAGTGTTGATGCACAGTGTACAGGTGTAATTGTTAGTGCTCAATGCAAATATGTGATAAGCTGAAACCCGATCCCTGAGTTGATAAGTCTTAGTTTTTGTTTGTGTTTTTTTCCCCTTTTATTTCTGCAGCCATCCAACCCTGTGGAGACCAGAGTATGGCAGCTACATGATTGAGGGCACTCCGGGGCAGCCTTACGGCGGAACGATGTCCGAGTTCAACACCGTAGAAGACAACATGGGTAAACGGAGGAGGGAGGGCTGCTCCGTGCTCAACAAAGACGAGACTCTCTGCACCATCACGTCATTCCCTCGGTAGCATGGAGCATACAGTCAGCAATTCCTAATCATTTGTATTGACCAGCAGTGGTGCACTCGTTCTCTTCAGGTCTTTGAGTCGAGCTATTCTATGATTTGCATGACTGGAATAATGACTGGAAAATCTATTCTGAAATCAAAGAGTCATCTTTCTCTCTGTCTTTTTTTTTTATTTTTTTTTTTATTTCTTTCTGAAAATCATTGTTATCTTTGTGTGTATGCAGAGGTAATTCACTAATTTGAATGCTGCATCTATGATAATTATAGAAAATAATCACCCATAAGTCCAGAGAGAAAAGTTTAAACGCATACGTAATAATAAAACATGCTCTAGACATTAAAAATTGTTTAGTTTCATCAGTTTAGAGTCATGCATTTGTTCAGCCTTTTAGCATTTAACAACTAATCCATGCTTTTCAGGTTGGGTTGTCCAGGTTTCACAAAGCCAGAACAAAAGCCAACTCCCGTTGAAAAAGGAGCGAGCAAGTCTCTCTTCTTCCCCGACGAAGCAATCAACAGGCATCCCCGCTTCAGGTCAGTGTTCTTACTTTCTTTTTTTGCTTTTTTTTTTTTTTATCACCTCCAGCAGGTTTTTTTTGTTTTTCACAAAGGGTGTGGATACTGAGAATTGTACCTCGTAAATCTGGCGGGAGTTTTTTTTTAATCAAGAAAATGTAATTAAATATATACATAATGTACTTTGTTCTCATAAGAGGGCATGTAACTACAATTCTAACCTGTCTAAAAGTCACGACGTTATTATTACTGTGGCTAAACTAGTGCAGTTTTCTATATATCAAGAGTTTTATCATTCGTCTGTTTCAGCACTTTGACCAGGAACATTCGTCACAGAAGGGGGGAGAAGGTGGCCATCAACGTACCGAGTGAGTTGTATATTAACTCGTTCTCTGCACAAATGTACGTTGGATTTGGATGCAGTTTTATAGAAATCGTAATGTTCTTTATCGAAAATTAGAGCAATCGGAGTGTAAAAAAAGAAAATAAGCAGGTCATGTGACTGCAGGATTGATAAAGTATAGAGAGACAGATACAATGTATACTTTATAAAGTTCATCTGAGAACCTGATATGCTTTGTTCAAAAGCGAGGTGGCTTGAATTACTCAGAGTGAACGCTGTGCGGGCGTAACGCTATCCCCGATTGTCTCGGAAATTCCATATCAAAGAAGGCAATATGTTGTGTGTTAAGGATTGTGGATCTTTTTTTACTTTTATAGTCTTTAAAGATCAAAACACACCAAATCCATTTGTGGAGACGTTTCCTGAGGACGACGGGGAGGCGGCGAGCGCAGCCCTCTCTGACCACATCTACATGGACGCCATGGGCTTTGGAATGGGAAACTGCTGTCTGCAGGTAAGGCTGTTCATAAAGTATATTAGTTTATCACAGTGTTGTTTGTTTGTTTGTTTATTTATTATCAAGCTTTTCTAACTGTAAAATGTTATCATTCAGGTCACATTTCAAGCTTGCAGCATCAGTGAGGCTCGATACCTCTATGATCAGCTGGCCACATTCTGCCCCATAATGGTGAGTAATTTTACAGGATCTAAAACACTTCAGTGTAAGTTGGTCTTTTGTAATTAGAAAACAAACTAGGAAGATTGTAAACCTGTTATTTTATTTATATATATATATATATATATATATATATATATATATATATATAATTTATTAATTTTTAATAGTATTATGTATTATATATTATTTTAATAAAATATTTAAGATTCAATGCCATGAAACAATAAAGGATTAGGCTTAGGTTTGGGGAGAGTGAAGGGCAAGTTGTCTGTTTGTCTGCCAACATTCCCTTCAGTAAGGCATCTTAAGAACAAGTAGGTCTTGTGGAACCTTTAGGTTCATAGCAATGGCAAAATATTTTTTGTTCGATGCAGATCAACAGGTTAAGGCTGTTGGCATAAAGTTCAACGTGTTCTTTTAATTTATGACTGATCTGTGTTTTTTAACAGAATCTACTACTGAGAAAGTTTCTTAACTGTTGGTCGTAAGATGGACTATGATGTTTAAATATAAATAAAATAAAAAAATCCTATTCATCTTTCATATTAAAATAAAAAAATGTGAAACTGATACGTGACTGAACACATGATCTAATTAATTGAAGCATTTTTAGACTAAACTGTAGCTTTAAATGTGTTACGATATTTGCAGATGGCCCTCAGTGCTGCTTCTCCTTTCTATCGTGGCTACATGTCGGATATCGACTGTCGCTGGGGCGTTATCTCAGCCTCGGTGGACGACAGAACTCGGGAAGAACGAGGGCTGGAGGTCAGAGCAGAATCCGTTGAAAATTATCTCAATCTATGGAATCAAATCAAAGCCACATTTTCTTTACTGAAATTATCTGAAATTCCGTGTAAGCATTTTGGTCTGTGTGCTCATGTCTTACAGCCTTTAAAAAACAACAAGTTCAGGATCCACAAGTCAAGATACGATTCCATCGACAGCTACCTTTCTTTTTGTGGGGAAAAATACAACGATATAGAATTGACGAAAGACGATGAGATCTACAATCAGCTCCTGGATGCGGGTAAAAAAAAAAAAAAAAAAAAAAAAGAGCAGAAATTTACATTACATTGTTGCAAAATCTACATGTTAATAACAAGCAATATTGCAGGTATTGACAAACTATTGGCCCAGCACATCGCACACCTCTTTATTCGTGACCCACTTTCACTGTTTCTGGAGAAGATTCATTTGGATGATGAGAACGAATCGGATCACTTTGAGGTAATTGGTGTATAAGTGGTCGGTTATATTGCAAGCTAATTTCAGTAGATCCTTTTCAAAGCAGTAAAAAAAAAAATCTCCTCCTGTGTGCATTAACTTTTTTTTTTTTTTTTTTTTTTTCGTACAGAATCTTCAGTCAACTAACTGGCAGACCATGAGATTCAAACCACCTCCTCCAAATTCTGACATAGGATGGAGAGTCGAGTTCCGGCCCATGGAGGTATGTGGTTTGTCAAAACGCTCTTAAATTTGACAGATTAGCATGCTAGTCGAATAATTATGCATATTTATATAGCTGTAGCGTGTGCTGATTTGTAACGGAAGCATTTCTCTCCTACTCAGGTTCAGTTAACCGACTTTGAGAACGCTGCATATGTTGTGTTCATTGTACTCCTCACACGAGTGATCCTTTCCTACAAGTTAGACTTTCTCATTCCTTTGTCAAAGGTCTGTTTTTTTTACGCGTTTGTGTTACTAATACTGAAACACTTTGGTCATTTTTTGTTTAAAAATATGACCATATTTCTTCAGGTTGATGACAACATGAAAGTCGCCCAGAACCGAAACGCTGTGCAAGAAAGCATGTTTTATTTCAAGAAGGACATCTATAAAGGTAAAGAAGAACGTGTTCATCGAAATGATTACATGTAGATATACTGAGAAAATACGAAGAAGTGCTTACTGTGGTCTGACGAGCTACTAATCCAAAATCATATCCGTCAAGGCTGTAACCCGTTATTTGAATCCCAAAATGGCGTTGAGAATGATGAAGATCAGGAGGAGTACACTCTGATGAGCATTGACACGATCATCAACGGCAAGGTAAAGAACAGATCTTCAGCCAGTCCTCCATCAAGCCTCCTGTGACGTGTTCTGATTTTGCACGTAAAGTAAATGTTTATTGTAACGTGTTTTAAAGGAGGGAGTGTTCCAGGGACTTGTACCGATTCTGAACTGCTACCTGGAGAATATGGAGGTTGACGTGGACACACGATGCACCATCTTGAACTACCTGAAACTCATTAAGAAGCGAGCATCGGGTACGCACAGCATGAAATACCTATACTACGGTTCTATTTCTCCATGTGCAGTTTACGTTCCATATGCTAAAATCACACGTGTCCTGAACATGACCAAGATGAATCAACATGACCAAATGAGGGTTTCTTGGATGTCGATATCATGGTCAGGTCACTCAGAGAAGTGCTTGGATCAGGGGTCCCGAAACCTTTTTTCTGTGACTGGTTGGGTTTGTCTGGAACTGAAAATTTCACAGGCCGGAGTGACTGCCAGTATTATTGTGGATATTTTATGATTTAAAATATGTATTATGCCTACGAATGCTAAATTTGTTTTTGTCCTGCACCAAACAGTCAAATTAGCATTTCTTTTTTAGATATATATTGCCTATTAAAAAAGCATTATTACGATCATATTTTTTTTTTCTTTTCATTGCTACTCGAATCAAAACATTTATTTACTTCTGTTTTTGGTTGGTGGGTAAATCCAACAATTTATTACGCTATGTTAATAACTAGGGTTTATTATTATAATAAATGAATTAATATGAATACTGGATACAAAACAAACAAGCATAACACTCCATGTTAAAATAGTATCATGAAACTAAATCATGAAATTGTGCTAAAGGAAATAAATATGAATGAATACATTATAAATAATAAATGTAATGTAGCACTCGCTGTGCAGTGGTGGCAGTGATTCACCGCTAGAGGCCGCTCTTGTAACGACAGCGGATCGGAGCAAACTATCGGTGTCTCGACCTCTGTTAATAACTAAGGGAAAATTTTTGTTAAAAAGGCAACCTTTATGATTAAATACAATTCATTTTGAAAATGAATTAGAAAAAAAAAGTCTCTGGCATTTAGATGGCTGCAACAAAGGGCTGGACCCCTGATCTAGAATGTCTGATGGGAATAAAATATTTTCAGTAACACTCTAAAATCAGCCTTCTCTTTCTCTCTGAAGGTTTTTTTTCCTTATCTTTTTCTCATCTTTGCTTACTGTAACAGAGCATTCATTACACACATGGGGGGGGGGGGGGGGTGACCACTCGCTTCCTTTGGCCCCACCCCATTCACAAACCAGGGTTTGACCACGCCCCCTTTTGTCACATAAATCAGAATTGTTTAATAAATGATTTGCATATACTTGTGATCACTGTTTTACATACTGATTTGGTCAACATGACGATGGTAAAATTATGATAAGTCAGTCGTGTTTTCTTATCCACTTATATTGCAAAGCCGCAGTAATGTTTTTTTTTTCTAGCCATTTCGGTTTATTCATTGTTGATGTTCAAGTGTTGCCATAGGACCTTTTTAAATTAACGTCTTGTGCATGCTTGTAATCACCCTCAGGAGAACTGATGACCATGGCGAAGTGGATGAGGGAATTCGTTGCCAAGCATCCACAGTACAAGAAAGACAGCGTGATAACTGACAAAATAAACTACGACCTGCTCCGTAAGTGCGACCGAATTGCCAAGGGAGAAGAGCAGTGCCCTGAACTGATCGGTGAGCCGGTGAAAAGAGGAAACTGAGGCAGAAGAAGAGCAAACAAATGTTTTTTGTTTTTTTATTTCTGCATGAAAACTGATGACCAAAATGTTCCACAAGATAAAAAAAACAAAAAAAAAAACATTCCAGACAAATTGAAGTTTTGGAGTATGAACTGCAGGGTTCCTTTTTTTTTTTTTTTTTTTTTTTTTTTTTTTTTTTTTTTTGTACATATGAGATTTTTATGCTTCACAAAAATCTAAATTATTTTAATAACATAAGTCAATCAATCGATGTTCCTGGGATCAGTTGTCTATATTTTCTTCTTGTTTCTGACTCAAGATTATTTTCTGTGATTGTGTGTGTAAAGGAAGCATTTGTACATTGGTATTCTTTGCCCATTTTAAAAGCCTGCTGTAAATAATGTTTCTTCATTAAGATGACGAGTGCATAACAATGTTGATTTATTAGCTAACAAATGTATGTTCCTTTCTGTTGAGAATTTCTCTCTCTCCACACAAAATCCATGAACACCACATGTGGTTTGAAGGTGTTAAAATTGTGCTTCAATACAAAAATTCTCAGGCTAAATTCCCTCTGGTTAAAATGAATCCTTAGCATTATATCTGATTTCTGAAACAATATTTCTGCATAAGTAGTAGTTCTATTTTTGAGTCCCCCACTAGAGGATGCACTTGAATTCAACACTAAATGCAGTTTTTAATGGACTAAGACCAGATTTGAGTGAATAAATTATATACATATAGATATTTCTACTTTCCTTGATCAGTCAATAAACAAATTATTAATATTCTGTGCCATAACCATTAAAAACACGATTTAAAAAAAATCCTGTGATCCAACTTAATTTTATTTCTGAAACACGTACAGATTTATATGAGGCACAAACTTCTAAGCATTAACCGGTAATTAACTTACCTGTGGTTAGAAACTTGTGTTTTAGACAAAACTATAATACGTTAAAAGGGTTTTGTTTGGTGTGCGCATGCGCAGTGCGGAGCAACTGTTTTTCGCGTTATTGTGAGAGCTGCGCTGTGATTGGTCACTGAGGACTTCAGACGAATGGGGTGATTTCGGAAGGTTTCGTGTGAAGCCCGTGGGCTGTGTTCTAATCCACACAAGGAAGTAGTGGATAGTGTGTGAGAATGTGTGTGAGGAGACACTGATTAGCAAAATAAAGTCAAATTTTCCTCCATATTGAACATTTCCAGAGACGCAACAGTGCACATGCGATGAGGAAGTATGGGTTTATAATCCAGGTGGAAGTGGGAGATGGTCCTGAAGGACTTCCTGTATGTTTTTGTGGTGTGTTTTAATCTGCTGTAGAAATATCACCTAAAATCATCATTAAGTGTTAGACTGGGTGTCCGACACAAATCCTGGAGCAGACTTTGTCCTATCAGGCGTTTCAATCTGTCCCGTTACACAAACACACACACACACATCCCAGACTTCCTCTACTCTTCCCACACACACACACACACACACACACACACACTCTCTCTCTCTCTCTCTCTCTCGCACTCAGAAACGGAAACAGCAGGTCGCAGGGACACAAGGACGTCGGTCCACAAGCAGGTAGGTTCATCATTTCGGACGCACCGATACAAAATTAATTAATTAATCGATCAATTAATTAATTAATCTTAGAATAAGAACCCATTTGTCCGGTCCGAGGATCTGACCGGGGAAACGCGATGCTGTGGGTTTGTTCCAGACTTTTAACAACTCAACAGCAGTTTTTACAGATTTGTGACCCGTGTGTGTGTGTGTGTGTGTGTGTGTGTGTGAGGGTTCTTTCACTGTGTGTGCGGGGTATTTTCCTTTTCCCGGGAAAAAAACTCGGGAAACGTTGCCGTGTCACGTGACCTGCCGTAGGCGATCACGCGGCGTGTAAAGGCAACTTCAAAAAGTCCGGGCGTTACGGCGTCACGTGTCCTGTTACTTCACAGAAGGACTGAAATCTCCTTATTTGGTAATAGAAACAAATTCTACTTCCTTTAGTACAGGTCAGTGTGTTACTGAGGAGGATGAAGATGATGAAGATGATGACTCCTTGGTAATTGTTGTTTTGCTGACTGGGATTATGGCGGAGAACATCACAGGGGTCAGAGTTTTCTACACACACAAGAACTTTTCCTCCACACGCACTCATACCGCAGCTTCTCATTTCTGATGATTTCACTCCACAGTAATGAGGAAGGCCGTGTTTAGTGAAGCGTAATGGAGAATTGTAGTGATGTGGACATTTCCTCCAAATGTAACGTAAAATAACTGAAAACAATGTTTACACGGTTTGAAAAAAACAACACACCGCTGAGTACCAGGAAGTGAAGATCTCCTCATGGTGTCTTCACACCAGGAGCTCATTCCAGCCACCATGTGGGGAAAAAGGAAATGTCACAACATCTTACAAACCATTGGAATTCTGTTTCCGTTCACATCAGCGTCTTTCAGGTGTTATTTACCTGTGAACATGGATGGTTCCAGAGATCATCTCATGGTTAATGTGTGCTAGAGAAGCTGCAATAAAACTGCACTGAGCATTGATAAATATATAGAACATCTGCGACGTGGTATCAAAAAGCTTCGAGACCTGCTCTGGTTACTACTTTATTTATCTACGTTTACACACAGTCACCTTCAAAATAGTCTCCCAAACGTTCCTGCAACGTTTGGACCATATCCTGGAAGACTCTTCCTGCAATTCGCTCTGGATCTCCTCAGCACCAGTTGCACAGCTCCACAGGACGATATCTTTTGGTTCACTGAATTATGATATTCGGTGCTCCCTGTGACTGTGCATGCAGCTTTTTGATGCTTTTTTGATACTGAAACTTTTTGCTCCTCCCTCGTATGTAGGTAAATGTTATTTTGAGCTTGACGTACAATAAAGTGTGATCGCTTGTAGGTTGTAACTGGGTGTAGCTACAGAACCGGTCGCTCGTACTGAATTCCCACATATTCGAACTTGATCAGTTTCGGAAAATTCTAACGAATCTCTCTCCTCTTTTCCACAGGCTAGAGATGGAAAGCATTAACCACAGGCTGAACAAATATTTTGACTCACTTATGGGTCCCAGGGGTAAGTTATCTCTCGTTCCTGCCTCAATCTTCATGTAATGCCTCACGTGTAAGCAATGCGGTGTTGAGGTTTGTCCAAGTGAACACGTTTTAATAAAATCCTTCTCACGAGTCCCAGTGAACCGTAAACTCACTCCATGCTTGAGTGGTCGCTTCTCTTCTGTGCTCCAGGAGGTTTTTTCAAACAGGAACTTGTTGACCTTCTCACTTTTATTGTCCATTAAAGTTAGAGGGGCGAGTGATCGTCTGTGGTCGTCTGTGGTCGTCTGTGATCATCAGTGATCATCAGTGATCGTCTGTGATTGTCAGTGATCGTCTGGTGTCATCTGTGATCGTCTGTGGTCGCCTGTGATCATCAGTGATCGTCTGTGATTGTCAGTGATCGTCTGGTGTCATCTGTGATCGTCTGTGGTCGCCTGTGATCATCAGTGATCGTCTGTGGTCGTCTGTGATCGTCAGTGATCGTCTGTGGTCGTCAGTGATCGTCTGTGATCATCAGTGATCGTAGCAACCAACAAAATTCGAATAAACAGCCAAATGGAGGAAAAAAGAAGAAAAGTGATCATAAAATAGATCAATTTCACAATAAACAGGTCACGCAACTGTGCCCACACTTAACAAATTTGTAACTTTCTAAACAGTCCTTTTGGGGAAAGTTTACCAAATTAGCTTAATTAGTTCTGAGCTCCGTTCCACCGAATGTTCAACATCATCTGTCCGATTGTGAGGTGATTTAATGCTCACACTCCTTTTCAAGTCATTCCACAGGTTTTTGGTAGGATTTCAACTCGGGCTTAAATCTTCTTACTCTGAATCCATTCCTTTGTTTGTGATGTGGAGTTGACCGAGGGAAGGGTGTGTGCTCTAATCCCTGACCTTCCACTGCCTCCAGAGCGATTAATTATGTTTCAAGAATGTTCTAGAGCATTTCTGAAACAATTATATTATAAATAATAGTATAAATAATATATAAATAAAATAAATATAAAAACTAAATAGAACATGAAATTAATGCAGTACATGTTTTATTATTATTGATTAAATTGAGTAATTTATTAAATGGGCACAAATTAAATGGATTATATCAAATGAAATAAATGGAAAAACTGTGGAATTGTCTAGATTTTCCCTTTTCAAGAGAAATTCCTGAAGCTGTACATCAAATGCAAATGAATTCGTGTTCGCTAGACTTTCGTAAAAACGTTGGCGATGGCAGGAAGTGGCTGCAATTTCACGCATCCGCAAAAAAAATTTACGACGCAAACAAAACGTCCGGAGCGAGCAGCCGCAGTGACACTGCGCTAATTCTAGTTTCTTTTTTATACCCCCGACGTTGTTGTGTATGTTTTACATTTTAATAACAATAATTATAATTAATTACGCTACGCTCAAAGTGCCAGGCGAAGACCAAACAAACCTGCGGTTCGCCACTTTAATACGTCCGTGAGCGAACATGGATTATAACTATGTTCTGCACGTAAAAAAGGATTGTAAATTCTTGTCAACCTCTGTAATATCTTGTGCTACATGTGATGTCATTTGTGACACAGAGACATACTTCTGTCCACTGGAGACAAATCGAGTCATTTATTTATAAACAGTACTGGAAATAATTCTGTAGTAAAAATAAAAACGCTGCATGAGATCAGTCTGAACACATTTTCATTTCACGTGTTTATATTTCACATGTACGTTCACAAGACGGTGGATCTTGTGCCTCGTTTCATGAAGACGCTTGTAGGACAGGGACGCCCAGTCTTATCTGTGTTGGTGCAGGTTTCTATTCCAAACGAGCACGAGCCACATCAGATTCTCCAGATGTGCAAGCGGATAAATGTGCAGTCAGTTGTGATTTCTGATTTCTTCGGAATGAAAGAACACCCTCGTGGAAACCCTCACCCCAAAGTTGAGGATGAGGAATTGGTTCTCTTGAGTCTGGTTCTTCCTCATGACATCTCGGAGAGTTTTTCTTTGCTACTGTTCACTCATTAGGGATGCATTTATACAGAACAAACCGATGGGCACTAAACCTACATCAACTATTTATCTCTGTAAAACATCTTTGTGACAATGTCCAAATGCTAGAGGACAAAATGTTATTCAACAACATCTGTTTATTTCAGTGAAGCAAATGTAACTGATAATTGAATTCAGTTTGACTAAACGCACTGACACTCGATTACTGATCTAAACATCGTTCAAGTTTTCCATCGTGACGTAGAATGAACCAGATGTCTACAATGCCACATGTGGAATTAATCATATTCTACAAAGTAGAAGATCAAACGTTTTTAAATGTTTCTTTAGTTTACATTTAAATGCCAGTTAATGAAGTTTTAATTGATTTTGTTTTCTTAACATTTACGTGTCAAGTCAAATCCTTTACATTGCTTCCTCTTCCTCTAAGTGTTTCTTGTTCTTCAGGAACCTGGTGTGAAATACACGTATGCTGATGTCTAATGTTACGTGATTTAATGCAGAAATTCATATTAGTTACAGGAACGTGAAAGTAAATTTAAAAAAAACGGAGCTTCAATTGCTTTTCCATTCCTGCACTTTTCAGATCCCCGTGTGAGAGGCTGGTTACTCCTGGATAACTACCTGCCCACTCTGGCCTTCACCGTCATGTACCTCCTGATCGTGTGGATGGGGCCGAAGTACATGAGGAACAAGCAGCCGTTCTCCTGCAGGGGGATTTTAGTGGTGTATAATCTGGCGCTCACGCTTCTCTCCCTGTACATGTTTTATGAGGTGGGTCAAAGGCTTCATCTGATGGATGACTGATTTACGTACGTTAAGGATATTTACATCCAACACATTTCAACCTCAGATTAACACAGGAACAGTAAAGTTCATGAGGAAATTTGGAGTTGAATCTAATTCACCTCTCCGCAGGATGCGACTGAAAATCACTTAATCACATTTGATTTAATTTGTGTTCACAATTCAGAGATTTACAGGTGTTTGGGTGCAGCTTCTGAGAGAGAACGCTATAAAATGAAGAGAATAGACTATTGGGAATAAAAGGTATACTTTTGCCGATGAGTATGTATATTATTAAAAAAAATGCTGAGTCGGTGATTCTGAGGCCAGCAAAGCCACTGGTGTATTAAATACAGTAAAAAAAAAAATTGTTCAACTTAAATACAGAAATAAGTAACTTAAATGGATTTAATAACAGAGAGTGAATTATTAAGGTGTTGGTTCACTACCAGACTCCACAACAATGTCATTGCAGCTTGGCTTTAGATTCTCTCCATTCTGCCTGTTGTTCCTCTAAAGTGGATGCTGTTTAATGAAGTGCATGATCCAAAATCACTTAACTGTTTAACTGGCAGTGAAGACCATAGCAAATGATTTAACCATTCAGTTGGTCCTCCTGCCCTGTGGATGGTGGTGAGGGTTTTTCCTGGAAGACTATAAGAAGGTTTCATCTTAGAATAAATTTGTTTAGAATAGCTTCTTATAATTATTTGCTTCTAAAGGATTAAATAAACCCCAAAGCAAATTCCAGCAAATTCCTGCCCTGTATAACAGATCTACTGTTTTGAATTTGGAGTTTGTCACCCGTCTGAATCCACATTGTACTTGGACCATTGTTCATTGTTTTCTTCTCAACACTCCCGTGTCACATGGTTCTCACAGCAGAAGTGAATCTGCAGAGATTGGGGGCAGTGAGTTGGCATGTGTGATGCCATGTTATGATCTTTGATCATTACCTAATGGCTAAAGTCCACGTTAAGTCCAAGCCAACTGTCCAACACGGCATACAATAAAATTTTGTGGAGATTTACTTCTTCTTTTTTTTTTTTTTCCTGTGCAATGTTTAATTTCTCTAACGAAGAGATCGGTACGAACACATGACTATAAAAGGCTAAAGGAAGTATAGAAAGTTCACAAATTCTACACTAAACGAGTATGGGAATATTTAATAAAAAAAAATATGCTGTGATATCAAATAATAACAGCAAATTATAACATAAACGAAACTCTTGCCACTTTAGCATAACGAGATATTTCTATAATAGAATCACTTGACAGCTTTAGTTGTTCTTAGGAACCACCTGAATGTGTCCAAAATGACCTCATATATTTCTGCTAATATTTTTGTCATTTCTCCTAGAACATAATAAATAAAATAATAAACCCATTAATACCCAGAACCCTGGAAGAAATGCAGGAGGGTGTTGTATTATAGCATGAGCTCCAGATGTACAAGTTCATCTGACAGATTAATTATCTTGGTATATTTGGCTGATCTGCATATTTACTGGAGCTCGACCGATTTATCGGTTTTGCTGATTAATCGGTACCGATAGTTGATTGCTGGAACTATTCGATACCGGTAAAAATCCCTACCGGCCCGCTGTTATTCCGAGAGCGGCCTCTAGGGGAATTCAGTGACGCCACGTGCTGTTTGTTTTTATACGCTAGACCAGGGGTCACCAACGTGGTGCCCGCAAGGACCACACGAGTAGCCTGCGGGCCTTTTCTAAAAAATAGCTGTATCCTACTTTGTTAAATCATTGATGATAATTATTATGAGAAATCATTAACATGATCAGTGTCTTCACATAGATGAATATCATTAATTATTAATAATAACATATAACAAAAGGTAAATTGAGCAAATTTGTTATTTCAGATCAAACTGAAAACTGTGTGTATCAAACTGGTAGCCCTTCACATTAATCCGTACCCAAGAAGTAGCTCTCAGTTTTAAAAAGGTTGGTGACCCCTGCGCTAGACTGAGCGCGGCATAGAGATCATGTTACAGTACTGTGTTTTTTTTTTTTTTTTTTTATATTTATTTTTGTAATATAATTCAGTACTATTTTATATGGAGTGTTTGTTTTTGTATCCAGTATTCATTAAAAAAAAAAAAAACCACGATCCAACGTAGCTATCGTTAAAATCGGTCGACCTCTAATTAGATTTCCACAGACGGTCACCTCATTGACCGAGTTGCATATTTTACAAGAAATATTGTGAGTCTGTATTTGGATTGTTAAAGTGTTTATACGCAGCTCTTTTCTTTCCTCTGCAGCTCGTGGCTGCTGTGTGGCAAGGCAGCTATAATTTCTTCTGCCAGGACACTCACAGCGGAGGAGCAGCTGACGACAGGGTAAAACATGTACACCACACCTTCAAATGTGATCTCTCCATTGTATTTGGAATCCTGTGCTTCAGAAGTCTCTCCTCCAATCGTCATCCTGAGACGTCGAGTTGCATAAAGCCCTCATGTTGTGCAACGTTTGTGTGCCTGCCAGATTAATGACATCATTGGCTAGTCTTTGTAAAGTCAAGCACAGTGCGGTGAACCTGAGTCAGAATCAGCAAACATGCAAAGCTTGTATAACACACACACACACACACACACACACACACACACACACATACCTGTGTAACCTTGTTGGCAGCAGAAACAAGGTAATTATATCTTATTAAGCAACTAAGCCAATTATTCATGGATCAGAGGTTTTTATAGCTTGAAGCTGTAACTGTACCATACAACGTTCACGTTCTGGGGTTTTTTATAGTATTTGCTCACAACGTTTCACTATAGTTTAATAGAGAAGGTATTAAAGTAGCGTGTAATACTGAATAGCAGTACACAAGCGCACACATATTGGATTTCTGTTCATTGTTAAAAGTCACAACCTTCAGCCTTGTTAGTAAAATTGTGAAGATAAGATTCTTTACTCGAGAGCCGTGCATATTTCTTTTGAAGATAAGCAGGGGAAAAAAGGAATATTGCATTAATCGTTTAAGAATTAGTCGTTTATTGTACGAATCACCTTTAGTTTCACTGGCTCAAAAGTAATCACGACTGACACGCAGATATATAATAGAGAATGTAGTCACATCTTTTTTTTTCTCCCAAAAGTCTACACTCAAGAATCACCTTCATGAATGTAAATACAAAAGGTTTATCTCAAGAATGCACAGCACTGGTAAAGCTCAGGAACTGAAAGGCCAGATTAGATGACTGAGAAGTGTAGAGAAGGAAAGGAACAGCTTGTGATCCAAAGCAAACCCTCTAAAAGCAAACCAAGAGCAGAAATGTCTTTAAAAGACTGTCAGTCACCTGATCTGAAACCTGAGCATGATCTTCACTGAAGACCAAACTGTGATGTTTATAGGATTCAGATTGCAGGCAGACTGCATTCAAGTATTATGAATAATTGTTCAATTTATAATGATGTTCGTTTTTCCAGTTACTTTTAAGCCAATAAAAATAATAGGACTAGGAAGAAAAAAAATGCCTAATTTGTGTATAAAAATGCAAAAAGAACAGAATGATTTGTTGGATGGTTTTTGTTATTTACTGTTCACACCGTAATCACCAACGTCTCTGCAGATCATTCACGTGCTCTGGTGGTACTACTTCTCCAAGATCATCGAGTTTATGGACACCTTCTTCTTCATCCTGCGCAAAAACGACTACCAGATCACCTTCCTGCACATCTACCACCACGCCACCATGGTGAACATCTGGTGGTTCGTCATGAACTGGGTGCCGTGTGGACATTGTGAGTGTCACTTAAAAAAATAATCCAAAGCAAAGTTCACCAAGGCAACACTTTCAGACTCCTGAAATAGGCACAACATCGATCATTCGCTGTGTGTGTGTGTGTGTGTGTGTGTGTGTGTGTGTGTGTGTGTGTGT